>LAPY01002779.1:36078-51768 GCA_000970635.1 Eragrostis tef
TACTCCGGCTCTCCTAACGCGGCGGCGCGGCGGCGGCGGGGGTAGCTAGGCGCGGGCGGCGGGCAGGTACAGGTAGGTAGGCGCCGGAGCGGAGGATGGAAGCGGAGAGCCGGAGCAGGATGCGAGGGGAATGGAGGCGGGGCGCGGGTTATGTAAGCAGGGACGAATCGGGATGGGAGGGAGATGAGGCCGCCATTATTTTTGGATTCGAAGGATTTGGGGGAGTGGAGGGAACAGCGTCCGGCCTCGGGTGCCATCTCCGCCAGGAAGGATTTGGAAATTCGTTCGAGATTTGGCCGAGCCGTGGAGGGGGGAGGGAGGGAAAAGTTTTGGGGCCTCTGTTTTCTGCCATTTCGGGGAGGCTGCGGAATTCAAAGGCATTAGCGGCGGGGCGGGAGAGGATTAGGGGGTGGGGCAGAGAGAGTGAAGGCGGGTGTGTGAAGAGTTCGATTCGATTTGTCATTTCGGCAGGCGCTATGCTCCATTTCGTTTTTGGGGATTTGCGCGTGAATCGGCGCTGCCTCGTGGTTGACCTGGCATTCAGGTTTTGATTTTTTTTCCCTCCTTTTTCTTTTTCTGGCTCCCGTTTTTTCGACCGCTGGCGTGGCGTCACAGTGTCCTTGAACGGATTTTGGACCGACGAGTTGCAAACTTGCAATTGCAACTGCAATTAGGAATTTGGAGCGGGTCTCCGTTTGATTTTTTTTTTCATTTTTGCCCATGACCTCCCACGTAATAAACCAAGTTAAATTCCACTGCCTCGGATCAAAACAGAGGAAATTTTGTACACCCGGCTCATTTGTACACGTTAAATTCCAGTATGGTGTCTCGTAACTAAAATCACTCCAGCGTGGTGATTCATTTAGTTTTAAGAAATTATATCTCTAATTGTTCGGTATGGGCATTTTTGGTGAACCTTAAACTAGCAAATTACTCAATTGTTATCCAATTTTGAAAAAAGTCCATTCTACTCTGTTGAACAATTCACTTAATTAGTTTTATCCTGTAAAAAAATCATGGCTCAATTTACTCATCTGAACAATTCATGTTGGTGCAATATATCCTCATTTAATTTTTCTTTTTTGTTTCTTAATATATAGAAGCTCAAATTTTTCATGATGATAATTGACACAACTTATGTTAAAATATGCATAACACAATTTTTTATACTAATAGTAATTAATAATACATACAACAATAGGTTGTTGTGAGGCAGTTGAAGTTTGAAGTTCAAATTCAACTTATACACCGAGAGACAAATGAAAAAAAAAAGACAAATCGCAATAGGGATTACATTTCATCAAGATTTTTTTAGGAGGGGTTAAACGAATAAAGTGATTTGTTCAGTGGAGTAAAATAGACGTTTTTCAACAAATTCTCCTATTTCAACGTAAGATCTAGAAGACTAGAACACAAAATCCTTATAGGCAACATTTTATATGACTATAATGTACCTTATCCTTTAGAAATGCAAATATAAATACGCAATTCATCATAAGACCTTTTTATTTATCTTTTTTTGGTCAAATAGATATAAAATGAACTACAAACATATTAAGCACTATAATACCTATAACGGCTGTTTCATATGAGACTACCTTGACCTTGATAACATGGTGACTTCTTGATCCTGATAGCACTTCTCTCTTGTTTACAGGAAGTACCTCGGACGGCTCTCTTATCCTGATAACGATCCTCCTCCTCGGTGTGCACGGAGACACGATTGTGATAGCAATTAAACTTTTCCTTATGTCATCATCAACAGAAAAATCACTTTCTTTGTAATCTCAGTTTCGTGAATCTGGGAGTAGTCATTCCTTTAATTTACTTTATTTAAGAACATATGTACTGTAATCCCGACATATTTCTAACCAGTGTGGCCTCCACAAATGATCGTGAATTCGAGAGCAAGCATTTCTTTAATTTTGCAGTCTTCCTTAAAATAAGAACTCACGTAGTACTATGTTAACCCCGATACGTTCCAATGAAAATGTGTGGCTCCCACAAATGAAAAGTACAGAATATTAGCAGGAACAAAAGAAATTTTGGATGCTTCGCTGCCACGTCGTGCGTACAGTAATCCTTTGAGACTCAAGATTGCTGCATAGACTACATACACCAAATACATGTACATGCTACAGCTATAAAATACAAGGACGCCTACAATTCTAACAGGAGATCGACAACAAAGAACAAGCAAATTCTCGTTTCTTATACAGCACAACATGAAAAAGAAAAAGAAGAAAATAGTGTGCATCCATATATAACACTAACTTTACACCTGAATGGCAGTTTTCTGACTTTACAAAAACTACAACACCAACTTGGCTCTGTGGTCCTAGTTCAGGGCATCCTTTGTGATATGGAATGAAGAGTAATCGCCACCTCCACCATTTCTCAGCCAAGGATTTCCATTCAATCTGGCTAGGAATGTCAATCAACATGGCAACCTCAAACAACATGATCATCACTAGCGAAAGAACCAACATCGCTAGATATTCGCAGAAGCTGCGCCAGCTCTAACCGGTACTCCAGACCCCGGATGTAGTGACCAAGCAGCATGCACCTAAACAGCTCAAAGAAAAAAAAAAGGTCAGTAGTTGTACATGAAAGAATAGCGCCAAGCAAAAACTGCCTAGTCAGTCTCCTTCGTATTACCAGAACAGTAATCGTGCCAGATAGTCACGGGGAACAGATATTAGGGGCTGAAATGGGAGGGAAGCATTCTCGACAAGCTCTGCACAGTCATCATCCTCACCCCCAAGGTTTAGGGCACCCCCAGCAGCATTATCCCTCGGCGGAGGGACCCTTGAATGTATCTTGGGGGAAAGTGTAGCTAGCAGACCATGAACTACAGAATGAATTGCTTCCTGTACGCCTGGACAAGAAGACTCTGATAGTTCAGCAACCTGTTGAAAGCAGTTAGGTTAGGCCACTGAACAGAAGAGGAACACAAGATCAACCTTCTAAAACCAGTGTGGCCTCCACAAATGATCGTGAATTCGAGAGCAAGCATTTCTTTAATTTTTCAGTCTTCCTTAAAATAAGAACTCACGTAGTACTATGTTAACCCTGATACGTTCCAATGAAAGTGTGTGGCTCCCACAAATGAAAAGTACAGAATATTAGCAGGAACAAAAGAAATTTTGGATGCTTCGCTGCCACGTCGTGCGTACAGTAATCCTTTGAGACTCAAGATTGCTGCATAGACTACATACACCAAATACATGTACATGCTACAGCTATAAAACACAAGGACGCCTACAATTCTAACAGGAGATCGACAACAAAGAACAAGCAAATTCTCGTTTCTTATACAGCACAACATGAAAAAGAAAAAGAAGAAAATAGTGTGCATCCATATATAACACTAACTTTACATCTGAATGGCAGTTTTCTGACTTTACAAAAACTACAACACGAACTTGGCTCTGTGGTCCCAGTTCAGGGCATCCTTTGTGATATGGAATGAAGAGTAATCACCACCTCCACCATTTCTCAGCCAAGGATTTCCATTCAATCTGGCTAGGAATGTCAATCAACATGGCAACCTCAAACAACATGATCATCACTAGCGAAAGAACCAACATCGCTAGATATTCGCAGAAGCTGCGCCAGCTCTAACCGGTACTCCAGACCCCGGATGTAGTGACCAAGCAGCATGCACCTAAACAGCTCAAAGAAAAAAAAAAGGTCAGTAGTTGTACATGAAAGAATAGCGCCAAGCAAAAACTGCCTAGTCAGTCTCCTTCGTATTACCAGAACAGTAATCGTGCCAGATAGTCGCGGGGAACAGATATTAGGGGCTGAAATGGGAGGGAAGCATTCTCGACAAGCTCTGCACAGTCATCATCCTCACCCCCAAGGTTTAGGGCACCCCCAGCAGCATTATCCCTCGGCGGAGGGACCCTTGAATGTATCTTGGGGGAAAGTGTAGCTAGCAGACCATGAACTACAGAATGAATTGCTTCCTGTACGCCTGGACAAGAAGACTCTGATAGCTCAGCAACCTGTTCAAAGCAGTTAGGTTAGGCCACTGAACAGAAGAGGAACACAAGATCAACCTTCTAATTTCATTCTATGTTTGTGAGTTCGTTAAGAACATTTATTATCTCATTTAAGTAGATTATGTGCAAGAGACTTTCTTTATTTAAAACATACCTTCTCAGGCGTTAATGACCTCAAATAGTCTAGCAAGTCATTTTTTTCTTCACCAACGAACTGTTGCATCTGTAAGGCAGAATTTTTTCTCCTGAGGTCATGTAACTCCTGCAATATGAAAAAAAAAACAATAAGCCTTCAAATTTGAATACAACAATAGACACATAGCACAGCCAGTTTCAAAATGATCAAATCATTTCTGGTCACGCCAATGCCAGAGAGTCAACATTAGCGCAATTAGTTCAGATTCTTTGCCCAAAGGCTCACTAGTCCAGTTCAGAGTATATTCAAAAAGCCACCTCAGATATTTGTCAGATTTGAAACTGTGAGTCAGATATCTGAGGTGCCTTTTTGAATATGCTGCGAACTGCAAAACTGAAGCAGGCACATATGATAGAAATAAGAGATAACACAAAGAAATCGCATTAATCTAGAGAAATCTGCATTCTCTATATCGGTGCAACTAAATTAAGGATTTTTAAAACAAATAAACATGTATTCAATCGAACGCATTTCCATAGCATCAATACAGTTGTGTGTCAACATGAAAATACATGAGAGACAGGGAGAGATTATTATAGTAAACCATATGAGTGAAGTGAATTGGTGACAAACAGGCAACAAAATTGAGAAAATGAAAACAAATTATTGTACAACAAACGTATCAATGTGTTTCATCAATCTAGTATAAATTGAGCTAAACATCATAGATGTAGAGGGTAGGCTCAAGTGAAGCACATTATCTGCTGTGCATAATCACAACTCCTATGTTATTTCTGACCTTGCTATTAGGTAAATGCAACATTCTCATTTGTGAAGAATCAGACTTAATGAATTAGACTAATGAAATTGCAGATTAAGATGCCCGATGGCCAATAGCAATAGATGCATTGATAAACAACAAATGCAATTAAGGTGACGTGGTTCTAACCAGACTGAGATTATGTTACCTTTTTCATCGCATCCAGACGAGATTGCATCTGACTAATGTACTCTTCTGCTTGAGGTGTCAAGTTTCCTAGCTCTTCTCCCATATTTTCACATGACAACTCTTCATCAGTTTTTGCAGGGTCCTGGGGCAGGTCCTCTTCTGATAATCTGAAAATAGTGACAGGACTACCCAAATTGATGTTGGGATGATTATCTTCAACGATGTCACTTTTTGGACACTCTGCATCCTCTTCAGAAAGTTCTAGATTTCTTTCAAAAGAAAGCCTGTATTCAGCATTGCGTAGTGTATACCTAGAAGCAAAAATGAAATAAAGATTAGAGTTTCATAAAAGCAACATGTAACTTTTATTTCCAAAACAAAGAATAGGATTTTTGTGATCTCAGCAATTAATTTATTCATTACATCTATTACAGGAAACAAATCATAAGAATTATCACATGGGAGAGAGGTTCACATTATTAAACAATAAGGTCAGGACTCCAAACAAAGTTTATAAGGGCCAAAGGATTATCGAACAGCAATCGAAAAACAGACAGAGATAAAGCATGTAGTTAACTTTCATTTTCATTAGCATGTTTTTCAAAAGATAAAAATAAAAGTGCTACCATCAGTTCAGAACAAGACAGATTATTCTTACAAATGAAAAATTAATGACCAATCCATCTATCCCATCCATGCCTAACAACCCCCAAACAGAACGGAGAACTCTAAAGAGGGCATTTGTTATTACTTCTAGATCCATATGCTATATTAATTTTAACAAATGAATAATTAATTGCATCAGTTTCATATGAGGGTATTTTATGTACCCATGCATGTGGTGTAAGGTAACAACATGTTGACTATGAAATCAAAATTCTAACAATGGGAAATGTAAATCACATGTCTAACAATGCAACGGTCTTAGAAAATAGTCTCGACAATCATTATGATGAACAGATCTTTCAGCCAGAAAGCATACCCAGTCATAATTGAAGATACAAAATGAAATAAAGATTAGAGTTCCATAAAACAAGCAACATGTAATTTTTATTTCCAAAACAAAGAATAGGATTTTTGTGATCTCAGCTATTAATTTATTTATTACATCTACTGCAGGAAACAAATCATAAGAGTTATCACATGGGAGAGAGGTTCACATTATTAAACAATAAGGTCAGGACTCCAAACAAAGTTTATAAGGGCCAAAGGATTATCGAACAGCAATCGAAAAACAGACAGAGATAAAGCATGTAGTTAACTTTCATTTTCATTAGCATGTTTTTCAAAAGATAAAAATAAAAGTGCTACCATCAGTTCAGAACAAGACAGATTATTCTTACAAATGAAAAATTAATGACCAATCCATCTATCCCATCCATGCCTAACAACCCCCAAACAGAACGGAGAACTCTAAAGAGGGCATTTGTTATTACTTCTAGATCCATATGCTATATTAATTTTAACAAATGAATAATTAATTGCATCAGTTTCATATGAGGGTATTTTATGTACCCATGCATGTGGTGTAAGGTAACAACATGTTGACTATGAAATCAAAATTCTAACAATGGGAAATGTAAATCACATGTCTAACAATGCAACGGTCTTAGAAAATAGTCTCGACAATCATTATGATGAACAGATCTTTCAGCCAGAAAGCATACCCAGTCATAATTGAAGATACTAATAACTTGAAGAAGGGGTTCCAAAGAGCTTCTACAACAACACGGAACTGGTCAGATGGAAGCAGACCCAACATGCCAGAAATGGTCCTCTTCATTGCATCAACAGTTTCAGGAGCAACATCTTTCTGAATGACACTCAGGTCCAGAGGTTCGATATCCTGTATCAGGTTCCAGAGCATGGATTTCTACAAAGAAAACCAAACACATCATTATTCACAACGCACTTTACAGTATGATGAAAATAATTTGAATGTGCAGTTTAGACAAGGAAAGCTCAAGCAGGCCTAAATAACAGCAATATCATGCACTTAGGAACTTCATCAGTTGTAATCCTTGAACACTTAAAAGGAAAACTTCACTTGTAACAGTCTCCTAGTAGGTAAATATTTCAGAGTTTAGATATATATTGATCACACCTGTTGCAAGTATCACTGACCGATCAAAATCACAAAGTGACAGTATTTCCCATGCAGTTATGTCTACAGGACCTATGGTTGGTAACTGGTAAAGTTCCATGGTAAAGAATCCCAACTTAGCATTCAGAAAGGAAAATCTCAAGGAAAAGCAACATTAAAAGTTTACTCATTAACATCATTGTTGGCCGCAAGTTCTGCTTCTGTATGATAACAAATATATTTATTATGTTGCTCTTTATGACAAACACATTGCTATATATCAGGAATGGAAATGTTACAGTCCAGATGACAACATCCTACAGCATTGATGAGAATGACCTCGCTCAATACTCCCAACAAATCCAAGAATCTAGAGCAATCTACAAGAACCTTCATCTAAAATGTCAAGCTGCATCTTATATTCTAATCTATCAATCCATTGATAAATTTAGACAATACAGACTAACCACAGAATTCTCATTGTTAATACTAGAGCAACTTTGGCATTCAGCTCAATATTAGCCAGTAATACCAAGAAACTGTTGAAAACTCTCAGAGCTAGATAGTTCAGAGCTTCAAGATGACACCCAAGTAACATAAAATGTTTCGAGCTATCAATAAGACAATAGGAAAATGCCATTCCTAGCAGCCATTATTTCTGATGATATACCAATCCTAAATTTATGCTCAGGCAGCCAAAACTTCATTGATTAAAATCTCTACTCCTGTAGAACACTCCTGGTAGCAATATGACGCTTTTTGTACAGAATCTTTACCCTAAAAAAAACTAAAACTGCATGAGCAACAAGTTCTATTTTCTATCTCGATGAGATGAGAAAACAACTAGCCACTTGAGTGCATGTCATCTTAGCATATAAAACCATTCAGCAGCAGCGAGCCAAAAATCCATCTAGTTTGTGGGTAACTAACTCGCAACCGTAGCTCCTCTTCTTGCTCGCTCCGCTAGTAGTAGCAAGAGAGAAATAGCGATGATCTTCACATCGACACAATCTCAGTCCCGCAGGCGGCCAAGGGTGGTTGCACAGCCCGTCATCGAAGGATAGGCCATTTGCATTCAAGAGATAATCCCTCTAAGCTCACCCACATCAAAAGGCCACAGCCACAGAGGATCGGAAGTAGTAGACAGTATATTCGACTCGACACCAGATCTTCATCCTCTAATTAGCCCATGAATCTTTTCTTTTTTTGACGGGAACTACGGCAGATCTTGCGACCTACCTGAACATTTTATAAACGTGAAAGTCTGTACAACAAATTTACAGCAGCCTAATCAGGCCAACGAAAACTGTACAAAAGAAGAAGGGAAAAAGAATCTAAGACTAGAAAGAAAGTACAAGAAAAGCTAACAGGAAGGAAGAAGAAAGCGGAAGAAAAGAAAAGGAAAAGGAAATTTATACATTCAGGGAAAAGGAGGAAATAAAAATTACAAATTACAGAGAGGCTAGATGCGCGAAGTGTTGCTCCCAGTGAGAGAGAGTTTGCTTGCATTGAGCTTTAGCTGCCCGGAAAATCCATTGCTTGCAGTCCTCCGCGCAGCGTCGAAAAACCAACCTGTCAATCTCGTCCTCGTTCCGGAAGACTTTAGCATTCCGACATTTCCAAATATTCCAAAGGATTGCTGTTAAGACTGCTGATTTGGCTCGAGGGTGGCTGAGGGGTGGCCCTAGAATCGGTGTCGTCCAAAGGTCCTCGATCGTAGTCGGAGGTTGCGATAGGCCGAGGGGAGTCCAAATGCGGTTTGCTCTGCGGCAGGACAGGAAGAGGTGAGGGATGTCTTCAGGATCACCACAAAAGGGACAGAGGCCGGAGTTGTTTGCTCGACGAGATTGGAGGCGGGCATTGGTGTTTAGTTTGTGATGATGGACGAGCCAAAGGAATAGTTTGCAGCGGGGCGGAGCGTGGTTTGCTCAGATCATATCGGCGAAAGCATCGTTTGGCAGGTGAGAAAAGTGAAGCGCGTAAGCTCGGGAGGTAGAGAAGGGTTGCGGCTGCGCGCCATTTATGGCGCGGCAGTCAGGGCGAGATGGATCAAGGTTGAAATGCAGGAGGGCGCGCCGAAGGCCCGCAAGTTCCAGTTGGGCCGCATTTGTAAGCCTAGGCTGGAGATGCAGCTGAAGACCAGGCAGAGCCAGGGCATGTTGGACTGAAATGTTAACCCTGGTGGAATGGGAGAAAAGGGCCGGATAGGCAGAGGCCAGATTTTGCGGGCTGAGCCACAGGTCGAGCCAGAAGGATGTGGAGGCTCCGTTACCAACAGCAACGGTAGTTGAGTTCCGAAAGGAAGTGAGGGTCGAGATTATGCCTGACCAGATGGCGGTGTCGAGATGACGATCATCCACCAAGAAAAATCACAGCATAAGATTAACAAAGTCCGGCGCAGATTACAAAATGCGTATACGGTGATGTAAAAGTACCACTAGAGTACAGTGGCAGGGAATCACAAACAGAGCCCAGGTCTCTTGTCTCTGTCCAGCCATAGTTTGACCGGAGCCAGTTGAGCCAGGGAGTGTTCTCGTCTCCATGAATTTTGACCAAAATCTTTTGCAGGAGACAGGTATTTTGGGTATGGAGATCCATGACACCCAGCCCTCCTTTTTGCTTGGGGCGCCTTACCAAATCCCAAGGTGCTTTGCACTGGCCACCGTTGCAAGAGGAGTCTCCTGCCCAGAGGAAGGCGCACCGACGCTTATCAAAGAAGTTGAAGACCCCGGGCGGCAGAAGCATGGAGCACATCGCATAGACAGGCAGGCTAGATAGAACAGAGTTAATTAGTTGACCTCTCCCCATGGTGTTAAGGAGGTCCCTGCGCCAACCAGATAGAGATCTGTCGAGGCGAGCCATCAGCGGTTGCAGATCGCAGGGGCGCAGCTTGTGAACTGAGAGAGGAAGGCCGAGGTAAGGCTGAGGAAACGAGGAGACGGAACAACCAAGAGTGGCTGCTAGAGCCGTTGCATTGGCCTCAGAAACATGGATCGGTAAGAACGTGCTCTTGTCGAAGTTGATGTGGAGTCCTGTTGCCAAAGAGAACTCTAGGAGAATCTGTTTCAGTGTATTCACTTGAAGTGGGTCAGCCTGCATTATGATAAGGGTATCATCGGCATACTGGAGCACCGGACAGAGCAATTCTGACACAATAGGGTGGCGAAGGAGACCATCTCTAGAAGCCCGGAGGATAAGTTGCTGGAGCAAGTCAGCTATAATAATGAACAGGTAGGGGGAGAGAGGGTCCCCTTGTCGTAGGCCGTTACGAACTTGAAATGGTCTCCCTGGGGCCCCGTTGAGGAGGACAGAAGAGGACGAGGTGTGTAAGAGGGAGAGCACCCAACGACACCAGGTTTCTGAGAAACCTTTAGCTAAAAGGACGGAGGAGAGAGCAAGCCAATTAACTGAGTCAAACGCCTTTCTGAAGTCCAATTTAAGGGCTATAGCGGGAACACGGCGTTTGTGACAGGATTGGACAACATCAGCGGCATAAATAAAGTTTTCTGAGATACTCCGTCCTTTGACGAACCCTGTCTGATCTGGGTGGATGAGAGAAGGGACGAGAGGTTGTAGCCGAGAGGTAAGAACCTTGGAGATGATTTTTGTTGGGGTGTTTTGAAGGGAGATGGGTCTAAAGTCTGAGGGATTGGTGACTCCTACCTTTTTCGGGATGAGGACGATAAAAGATTGGTTTATACGAGAGAGATCCGCAGAGAAATCGTGGAAATCCGAGAGGAGCTGGAAAAGAGAGGGAGCGACTAGGCTCCAGAATTGTTTGTAGAAGCCAGGGCCGAAGCCGTCAGGTCCTGGGCTAGCGTTAGAGTTCATGGATAGGACGGCAGATCTAATTTCTTGGATGGTGAAGGGTTGGGTTAGAGCGGTGGAGTCGGAGAGGGAAAGGGAGGAGTCCAAGAACAGGCCATTCAAATTGAGTGTTTGTGGTGGGGGAGGCGAAAAACCAATAAGATTCTTATAGAAAGAATGAAGCACCGCCGCTTTTCCAGCCTGGTCAAAGAGCTGGTGGCCATTAACTTCCAAGAGGCGGATTCGGTTATTGCGAAAGCGGATGGTCGCACTCATATGAAAATACGAGGTGTTTTCATCGCTTAGGCAAACATCCCGAACTTTCCCTTGTTGGCGCCAAAAATCCGCAAGCTGTTTGGAGTGGAGGTTGAGGGAATCCGAGACTAGGGTACGAAGATGACGTTCCACACGGGAAAGGGTCCGCCGTTCTTCAAAGAGATCAAGGATTGAGATGACTAATTCACAGTTGTGAATAATGGTGTCCAACCGGCCCAGTCGTCGAGACCAAGCTTTTGCCGCTGCTCTAATTCTTTTGAGACGTAGGCAAAGAACTCCTGTGTTGGAGCGGTTCCCGTGATTAGGTGGAACGCTCTCCCAATTGGAATGGACGAGAAAGCGAAAGCAATGATTTAGGGTCCAGTGATTATTGAAACGAAAAATAGTGGACCTGGGGATATCGGTTTTTGCTGAAAGGACTAGGGGGCCATGGTCAGAGGTGGTGCGCACAGCACTAGATAGAGTGGAGTCTGGGAAAGTGTTGCTCCATGGGAGGTTGACGAAAGCTCGGTCGAGTTTGACCAAAATTGGATTTTCTTGAAAGTTGGACCAAGTAAAGAGGCGGTCTAAGAGAGGAATTTCTTGGAGGCACAGATCATGGATGGCATCGTTGAACATTTTTGCCTCCGCGGCATCAAAATTATCGGAAGATTTGTCTGAAGGGTATCGAATCATATTAAAGTCTCCAATAATTAGCCAGGGGCCAGCGATCTGGTTTTTGAGTTCTAGGAGTTCTAAAAGGAAAGCTGGTTTTAACTCGTCATGGCACGGGCCGTAGACATTTGTGATAGAAAAGGACAGAGCCGAAGTGGTGGCAGAGAAAGTTGACGTAATCGAGTGGGTCTTGCGAGTAGAGGAGACAAGATGAAGGTTATTGTCGCGCCAAGCCGTGACAATGCCACCAGCAGCTCCAATAGAAGGAAGACAAAATTACGAAGAGGTGGTGGTAGGAAACTAGTAGCTTTAAAGGTATCGATGTCTGATAGCTTTGATTCTTGAATGCAAACGATGGAAAGGTCTAGGCGCCCAAGAACTCTCTTGACTTCGCTGCATTTGTCGGGCCGGCCGAGGCCACGCACGTTCCAAGAAGCAATAGAGAGATTACGACAATCGGCGCTACTCATTGGAAACTAAACAAAGCCCATGAGGAAACAAACAGAGATAAAACAAACTACCCGCGCCGTCAAACTCGATTACACTAGAGGAGTTCGAAATAGGCTCAGCTGGCCAAAGTACAAGTTCTGCACAGACATAGCAGTTCAAGGTGCACAAATAAAAGGGAGCAATAAGATTACAAGCCCCGTAAACAGCACAGCCGGGCTGCAAACAAAAACAACACGGTAGAAGACCACGTCGTAGGAAGCAGCAAGTAGGGGCTTGATCTCGAGCTCGCGAAGACTCCATGACAGCAAAGACGGCGAAACGGGACCGGCTGATGCAGGTGGGGCAATCAGGCATCGGGGACAGAGTTCCCCTGGTCAGAGATGGCAAGAGCTGCCAGCTCGCAGACCGCAGCCGCAGGGACCGCGCAGGCGGTGGCCAGCTCCTGCACATCCTGCACCTCCATGAGGTCAGTCATGTCCGCCGCTACCTCCTGGAGCTCGACCGGAAGAGGCTGGACAGCAGCCGCCGGGCTCGGTGAAGAGGAAGAAGCGCTCCCCTCCCGTCTGCGCTTCTTGAGGGAGCTAGACTTGTCCAGCATGGAGACAAAGGTCGGCTCCTCGGCAGCAGCAAGGCGCGGACTACGGCGAACGCTCGAGGAAGAAGGGCGCGGATCTGCCGGAGGAGGAGCTTGGGGAGGAGCCGGAGCAGGAACAGGCGGGACGTCGGGGAGGATCTCCACGTCCATGTCTGCAGCATCCGCCTCGATCTCCTCGATGCGGACGGAGGAGGTGATCGTAGCGTTGGTGGCCTGCGCCAGCATGCTCTCTGCCTCCTCGACAGAGATAGGCACGCCACCAGCTGGCCCCGACCCACGAGCAAGGACCTGCACAGTCAGCATAGGCGCACCTGCAGGACCGACTCGGGAAACCTCCTGCAGCACTCCTACTGAAGCATGAAGGAGGTTGACCACCAAGAGCCCACGGCCCGAGGGGTCCTGCTGCAGCGGCTGCATGGGGATGCGGTAGAAGGCCTTCTGCCCATCATGGCCGAAAGCGAGGATGTCGAAGAAGCCTTTCCGCACCTTGATGACGACCTTGGACAGGCGCGCCGCCATGGGCGCCGCATGGACGATGGGCGCGACCACCTGTCCTGCAAGCGGTCCAAAGGGAACCGGTTGCAGGACCCCATGCGGAGGAGGCTGCGAGAAGAGCTCGTGCGGGAAGGGAGCCTCTAGGTCCAAAGGCTGGCAGGCGGACCGTGGGGGTCGTCGAAGTAGTCACCATCGATATCCTCCGTGTCGATGATGAACACGGTCCCCACAGTGCCAGTGCCATCATAGTTCTTGAAGTGCATGGTGCGGGGGATGTCGAACAGGCTCTCGGCCTTGACCGTGAGCAGGATAGCGGAGTAGTCAAGGCCTCCAAGGCAAATGGGGTCGATGCCGTGGAGGTTGGCGAAAGGAGCGGTGGAGTGGGTGATGTGGGAGCGGCACCAATGCTCTAAAGGGTAATCCTCAATGCTCAAAGCAGCAAAAGACTCATGAGCAAACATGAAACGGTTGGGGGTCTCATCATGCCGGTCCAAGAACACGGTATGCTCAAGAACCGGGAGAGGAGCGCTGGCCATGACTGCCTCGCGAGCAGCCGCGTCCGGGAAGATGAGGAGAGCCGATCCACGTGAGGTGGTGGCAAGGCGAACTCTAGGGTTGGTGGCCCTAAGCTGAAGAGCGTGGCGGATGATGGATGCGGGGTTGCCAGAGGGGGGCTAGACGTAGGCAATGGCTAGGTTGTCATAGCGGGCTAGGTGGACGAAAGGCATGAAGGCATCTAGGTTGTCGGGGTGCTGCGGAGGGTAGAGGTCCTCGATGTCCGGGAGAGCGACGCCGAAGCCAGGCGGAGGAGCGAAAGGAGGTAGCGGCAGAACAGTTGGGGGGGATGGTGAAGGGGTGGAGCTCTCTGCAGGAGAGGCCGAGGTGGAGGATCCATCAGAGGAGGAGACGGTAGCAGATGGTACAGGTATGAAGGACGGTGGGACGAGCGCCGATGGTGGCGGGAGGAGCGCCTGGATCCGAGCAGCAAGCTCATCGGGCAGAAGCTTGGAAGGCGCCGGAGCCATGGCGGAGCTGGAGACTGAAGACAGGATCAGCAGTGGGGTAAGAGTAAAGACTCGAGAACGAAAGGAGGTAGAGAAGGAGGGACAATACCACTGGACGTGTCCCGGCCCCCAGCACCGTTGGCACCGCAGCGGCTCTCTGCATGACTCGCAGCGGTGGTCGAGCGCCAGGCAGCGAAAGCAACGCCGCCTGATATCGAGTGGCTTTGGTGTCTTGGCTTTGGCTTTGGGGCTAGGGAAAGGAGAAGAAGTAGGGGCGGAGAGGAGGACCGATGCGTAAGATGGCTTGGTGGAGTCCGTGACCGTAGGCAGAGGTGGTGATGGGCAAGGTGGCTGCCATGGCAGGATCGCCAGGGAAGGCATCTCCGGCAGGGGCATCTCGGGCGTGCTCTGGCGAATCAGAACGGTCGAGCCCGTCTCGTGAGCCAGGCTAGGGCTAGCAGGGGCATGGAGGATGCCTTTTGCTTCGGGGCCAGTGAGAACTAGACACGTAGGTGGTCTGCGGGCTCTGGACGCAATGGCCATCCGCAAGGGCGTGGACGCAGAGAGCGGACGAGGGTGTGCAGGGATGGCCTCGTGATCCGAACGAGCGGCGCGCGTAGGAGGGGGATCACTTGCTGACCAACAGGACCCAATCAGCGAATCCTGCGACTATCGCCAGCAGCAGGGAGGGGAACCAGAAGGGATCTTTTTCCTTTCGCTGCCCAGTGGGAGCCACTAGGTCCACGGGAGGAATCTTGTCGGGCGGGTGCAGGGGGAACAGGGGGCGCAGGAGGAGACCGGTCAGTTTCCGCAGATGGAGGCGGGGTGGAAATCGAAAAACGGCCGGCAAGGACGGTCTCGTCCCAAGAACGGTGGAAGCTAAGCAAGGCGCCGCCATGGCGCAGGCCAACGAGTGCGAGGACGACAGAAGCTACCGACAGGCAAGACACAATGGTCAAGAACACGCCGGGCACAACCGACAAAACCGAGAACGAGGCCACACCATCACCAAGCCAAAAGTCTAGCGCAGAAGTGACAAACACAGAGTCCACGGAACGAGGAGCGGAGATCCAAACAGGAGAAGGCTCGAGCAGAGCGAAGGAGACAGAGCTAGAGGACATAGCGGGACATGGAAGAGCTCGAGGATCGCATGGTTTAGCCGCACGCCCGATGCGAGGTCCGATGGCAGCGCGGCCGAGGCCCGCCGCAGCCAACCGGCAGCCGCCGGGGGGCG
>LAPY01002779.1:56814-67598 GCA_000970635.1 Eragrostis tef
ACCTCGCCGAGCTCTGCCGTGACGAGTACCCGGATTGGGCGCGCCGCGCGCTCTGGCTCATGGCCGAGGTCTCCTTGGTCAGCGCCGACATCCAGGAGGTCATTGGGAGCGCCATTGCCATCAAGATCCTCAGCAATGGCTTCTTGCCGCTCTGGGCCGGAGTTATCATCACCGCATTGGATTGGTAAGCTATTTTGGTAGCCTCTTCGTAAGCAGTGAAAATGTTACCAAATCTGTAGGCATTTCCCATAAATTGTGAACTTTTGGATTATTCTGGTGCTACTTCCCAAGCTGTTTCCGGAGTTTGTGTTTATTTATTTTGCAATTCATTAGTCATGAGCCTGATGATGTTAAAAATGAAGTTGATGCGTTGGATTTCCTTGTGGGCGGTAGTAAGCAATTAGCAACATTTCTCTCGTCGATACTACAGTTGCTATTGATAGATGTTTTCATTGGACAATGTAGGTGATTTCAACCCAGTATTTCTCATTGTCTATTTAGCTGGTGTGTTACTTTATTTGTCCGTTATAGCTATGCATAGCATCAAAGCACTTGGAGGCAGATGAGAGTGGTCAATACTGACTTTATGTTGCATGAGAGAAATGAACGCATCTATGATCTATCTATAGCACATCTATGGGACTAAGAAGGCTTCCTGTTTTACTTTATAATTTTACATTTTCTTTTCGCAAATACCGCTGCAACATATAAGCTTATTTTCTCAATCTTTTATGTACATACAGCAGTAACTTTGTTTTAGAACTTCGTTTGTGTATCACCGTCTGAACAAGAGTTCTAATCCAGTATGTGTAGCATTAGCGCCGTCATTGTGTCTCAACCATGGTCCCCTTTGGACAGCTCCATATGGCACGTTTATTCCCTTGTCCTCTTGGATTTGATTATCCCTCATTTGTCATATAGTAAGCAGCACCGGGAATGAAATTGATGATATTTTATTTGATCAGATCTTGCAAAACTGCTCGTTAATATCATAACTCACGAGTACTGATTTTTGTGGTATTTATTTCTTGAATAGCCAGAAGATTGTACCCCACTTACCGCAACATTGTTTTCCATCAGCTTTATTTTTCTTTCACTCGAGAACTATGGAGTGAGAAAGTTGGAAGCGGTATTTGCAGTTATGATTACAACAATGGCCTTCACCTTCGCATGGATGTTTGTAGAAACCAAGCCCAGTGGGAAAGACCTAATCATTGGTGAGTATCAATTTCTTATTGACTCGCGATAGCTACCAGTGCCCAAATGAGGTTGGAGTCCTGGTGGGCATCTGTGCAATCAGGGCATATACCACACAGCCCATGGCTATTCCGTTTTCTGCTTAACCGTTGATAATATGTTTTATGGAAGCAAAAAAAAAAAATCTTCTCCTAAGAGGACATCCTTCCCTGCTCTATACCATGAGATTTGCTCTGAGATATGTGCTAAGCACACAAGAGACAAAGATTCTCTGACATATTCGATGAATCTCTAATGGCAGAGCACACGGGAGGATATCCAATTAGGAAAAAATCAGTCCATTTCATTCATCTGATATTATTTTTCTACAGCTCATCACATTATAATTTATGTTCAATAGGCATTTTAATTCCAAAGTTGAGCTCAAGAACAATAAAACAAGCTGTTGGTCTTGTTGGATCTGTTATCACACCCCATAATGTGTTTCTGCATTCTGCTCTTGTGCTGTCAAGAAAAATTGACCCAGAAAAGGAATATGAAGTCCGTGAAGCATTGAGGTATTATTCCATTGAATCCACCATGGCATTGGTACTGCCCTTCATGATAAATTTATCTGTCACAACAGTTTTTGTAAAAGGATTCTACGGTACCAAAGAAGGAGGTAACATTGGCCTTGAGAATGCTGGAAAATACCTACAAGAGAAGTTTGGAGGAGTTTATTTCCCTATCCTTTATATTTGGGGTGTTGGGCTGTTAGCATCTGGCACAAGTAGTACCATAACTGGAACTTATGCTGGCCAGTTTATAATGGGTGGGTTTCTGAATTGGCGGTTGAAGAAATGGATCAGAGCATTGATCACTAGAAGCTTTGCGATTGTGCCAACAATTATTGTTTCTTTATACTTCAATGCATCTGACTCTGCACTGGATGTTCTCAATGAGTGGCTCAATGTGGTCCAATCAGTTCAGATCCCGTTTTCACTCATCCCACTAATAGCAATGGTTTCAAATGAGCAAGTCATGGGCATGTACAAGATAGGTCCAAGAATGAAAGTAAGTAATCCTATGATCTCAAAATTTATTAGTTTTCACTTTTTCTTTTTCAGTATGAATGTTCCATGTTACTTTAAAGGTATGAAGGTTGTGTATAGATCTGTAACATATTGCTCTACTCAAGTAAAATTGGTCATTAGACTTTGTAAACTAAGCACTATTCAGTTGGTTTAAGCTGAAGCTTTTCTGAACTATTGGAGCTTGGTTTGTAAAGCTTGATGAGCTTTGTTGCATGCTTGAGCTCAGCTCGTTTATAATTCTAACCAAGCCCAAATAGCTCATCCAACTAGGTTTCATGAAACAAACCTAGTTATGTGTGTTCCCTTATTCACTTCACTTTCAAATACTATTTTGTAAAGCACCAGTCATCAATTGTCACCGGAATAGTGGTCTATGTCCAAGAATGAAAGTAAGTAATGCTATGATCCCAAAATTTGTTAGTTCACCTTTTCCTTTTTCAGTATGAATGTTCCATGTTACTTTAAAGCTCAACTCAAGTAAAATAGGTAATTTAAACTTTGTAAAGCTTGATGAGCTTTGGTGCATGCTTGATCTTGGCTCGTTTATAATTCTAATCAAGCGCAAATAGCTTATCTAACTAGTTTCATGACAAACCTAGTTATGTGTGTTCCCTTATTCACTTCAACTTCAGATACTATTTTGTAAAGCACCAGTCATCAATTGTCACCGGAATAGTGGTCTAGGAGGGATCATTTTGATATTAATATGCTATGTACTTTATGGTTACATGAACTTTATTCCTTGCCGTGCCGAAATATCATCAGTTCCATTGCAGACATTGGCATAGCTTGCAGATAGCATCACAGCAGTTGATAAACGTATTGAACAGTTTGTTTTTTTAATGGTAAGAACTTAGAAAATTGTCTGCTACTCTTAGGATCATGGTGTCATCTTCGGATTTTGTCCCCTTTAATCATTTAGGTTCTACGACGCCTTGCACTTACCAATTGACTATTTGTTTTCAAATGCATACATCTCTTTATTTAGGATGTCTGTTTTCAGATTTAACCACAATGGATGAGTATGGATGGTCAAGAGCTATGTTGCATCGTCGACTAATCTTGGCCTCTTGATGCAGACCGCGACCTGGATTGTTGCATCCGTACCAATGATAATCAATAGCTATATGTTGTTGGATTTCTTGTCTTCAGAAACGGGTGGAGTGTTGGCTAACTCAGTTCTCTGTGCGGCCGTTATTGCTTACACTTTTTTCATACTGTATCTCATGTTTCGAGGCACTGAGTTCCCTAACCGTTTGGCAACGCCAGTACACAAGAACAGTTTCACAACACGAAAAGCATGATAAGAAGTTTATGCACCACACAGATTACAGAGCACACTGTATAGATGAATGAAAATTTTAGTCGTTGCCAACAACTGCAAAAACTGTTGTATATTTTCTACACATAGATGGCTAACCACAGCTGTAGACTTTCTCTAGAGATTATTTACGCTGTTACACTTGCATGCCCTATCTCCATGATGCGTGGAACGGCAGCTACTGTGAGAAGCAGTGTGGTTTGAACTTTGTACGTTCGTGTGTGATACTCAAGAAAACAATGTAAATATTTTTGTGATCAGAGTATAGTAACATTCTGATAGGTCGTGCTCATACTGTCTTTTCTAAAGTTATTATGATTACAATCCATCTTTACAATATCTGTAATAACAATTTCTTGCTGCGTGTGCTCATGTATCAAACTGTAGCAAGAGGATTTTACTTGAACTATTGACTTTTTGGCTTAATACAAGTTAAGCTACTATGCACCGAATAGTTATGCCCACCAACCTAAACTGACAGAGAAGGGTGAACAATTCACTTGGGCCATGAGGCAGGCGGCAGAGGGTTGCTTCTTTTTATGTTTTTCATTTTTCCACATGCTCAAATCATGCTAGTTTGGTTGCGAAGGAAAGGACCGATGGCACTTTGGGCATTGGGTGCCTTATAAAGTAGTGGTGACGAAAACCGATCGGGGGGCCTAGATTTCCTAGTTTCACTGATATAAAAAGGTATTTAATTAAGGTACCTAGTTTCAAAATCCAGGTACGCATTGGAACCTTACCTTGGACAGGGATAAATAAGGGATGAGCTCACAATATAGTTGCAAAAAGTAATTTGCTCTTTAGAAACAATAGCAATATATAGAGAAAAAATAATAATGATCTTATAAATTGAAGAATCTCCCAAACTTGATGAATTTAAAGTTATTAATTGATTCCATCATTCACTTTAAACTCTCAGGGTACTCTCCGATCCTGCAAGGTGTATATGGAAAACATGTTCCTATGAAACTGTGTTGGTTGATGTCATAATCTTTTGGGCACAAGTAACCCAAATCCTCGATTCTGGAGAAATTCAAATGATATGCCAATCCTCTGCTCAATGATCTATGCAAGAAAACAATCTCTTTGAAAGGGTGAAATCCAAGGATATCCATATATCCATTCTCGCAATTTTCACCGCTATCCTCAATCCGGATACCACTGTCATCATCTGAATTCCACTCAGAGTTACTGTCCACTAGTTCTTCCTTTTTGTTATCACCTTGGCCGCTATTGGTATCGAGTAAAACCCATGGTCCATCTGCCTGTTGAACACAGTTTAGACTTGCAGCCAAAAGACCACCACTATCATGCTTCGATACCCACTCCATCTGGCCACGTGATTCCTTGAGTATCCAAACCTGGAGCTTCTTTTCTTCAAGTAATGCAAAGTACACCCCCTTCTCGGATTTACAAAGATGGAGCTCCGGATGCTTACATAAACCCCTTGGTGGTTTGATTACTTGGTACGTACTGCTTGACAAGGATATTCTGCAGAGATCATGCAAATAAACACAGGATTGATGAATAGAACATCACTAGCAAAATTGGAGGGTAAAAAAGTGACTCGGAAAGAAACGGAACGCCTACCTCATAACGAAGTCATTTTCGCAATGAACATGGAGCGCGCCCTTCCAATATACGCTGAGTCGTCGTGTCCACCGAGGATCCAGTTGCATGCTAGCGATAGTTCCGGCAGCCTGGCCTGCCCGCTCAAACGATCTTTTTTCCCATCGTCCTGTCACGGACGAGAAAACATCTAGGACGCAAGGTGATGGCGGCCATTCGGATCTCAGTAAGATGGGATGTAAGCGCCGTTCGAGATTGTAGGTACCGTAGGTGCCGTATCTCCTGATATTTTTCGCATCGTAGGGTTCATCTCTGTCGGGAACGCGAGGAATCGAGAAGACCTCGTAATGTGACGATATGAAAGGATCGAAGACGAGGTACAAATCATTGTAAAACCGCTCCATCCCCGTCCCAGGATTCGGGGGTCTGGGCAAGGGCACCTGCTGTCCCGTGGCAGGGTTGAGCACGCTGCGGTACAAGAGGAGGAGGCCGTTGCAATGGTCTCTTACGCTGCTGGACGGCATCCAGTAGTTGAACGCAGAACAGGGGCGTGAGAAAAGCTCCGCGGAGTGATGGTTGTTGTAGTTGATGAAGATCCCGGCCATCGAAAGCGGGAGGAGGTCGCTGCGCAGCAGGCGGCGGCCGTCAACCAGGTCGCGCCACGCTTTGCAGACGCTGCGGCAAACGGCAAGGCTGCACGGTGCTAGGCGGCGGCTGAAGATGTCTGCGAGCACGTCGTCGGGAAGCATCTGGCTTGAGGAGACAGCCATCGTCTTCCAGCCGTTCTGTCTCTCGATTGGTTTCTTCTCCTCAAGTCTTGATTAGTTCGCTATTTATAATTAAAATTAAACATAAACAGGGATCGGACACGAATTAGCATCCGTATCCGTTTAATCATAAACAGGGATCGGACACGAATTAGCATCCGTATCCGTTTAATCATAAACAGGGATCGGACACGAATTAGCATCCGTATCCGTTTAATCATAAACAGGGATCGGACACGAATTAGCATCCGTATCCGTTTAATCATAAACAGGGATCGGACACGAATTAGCATCCGTATCCGTTTAATCATAAACAGGGATCGGACACGAATTAGCATCCGTATCCGTTTAATCATAAACAGGGATCGGACACGAATTAGCATCCGTATCCGTTTAATCATAAACAGGGATCGGACACGAATTAGCATCCGTATCCGTTTAATCATAAACAGGGATCGGACACGAATTAGCATCCGTATCCGTTTAATCATAAACAGGGATCGGACACGAATTAGCATCCGTATCCGTTTAATCATAAACAGGGATCGGACACGAATTAGCATCCGTATCCGTTTAATCATAAACAGGGATCGGACACGAATTAGCATCCGTATCCGTTTAATCATAAACAGGGATCGGACACGAATTAGCATCCGTATCCGTTTAATCATAAACAGGGATCGGACACGAATTAGCATCCGTATCCGTTTAATCATAAACAGGGATCGGACACGAATTAGCATCCGTATCCGTTTAATCATAAACAGGGATCGGACACGAATTAGCATCCGTATCCGTTTAATCATAAACAGGGATCGGACACGAATTAGCATCCGTATCCGTTTAATCATAAACAGGGATCGGACACGAATTAGCATCCGTATCCGTTTAATCATAAACAGGGATCGGACACGAATTAGCATCCGTATCCGTTTAATCATAAACAGGGATCGGACACGAATTAGCATCCGTATCCGTTTAATCATAAACAGGGATCGGACACGAATTAGCATCCGTATCCGTTTGGATACTCCTAATCTGAGCTTATTTGACCTGATTACGTTGCTGAAACGTGCTCGAGTAGGGTTCTTAAATTTCGGCACAGCCAAGGCAAAACAAAGATGCAAAATTTATGCACGTACCATTGCCATACTATCGCCATTGGTTATTTTTGTTAGGAGAAAGTCTATTTTAATTACTCACATTAACTTTGGCTTAAATTTAGATAACCCCCTAATCTATTCTTTCACTACATGAAACCGGTAGTTTGCCGAGTGCCCCCCTAAATTCGGCAAACTCTTTGCCGAGTGTAACTCTCGACAAAGAGCTCATGACAAATTATGGTCGGCAAAGGCCTCTTTGCCGAGAGCTAGATGCCGGGCACTCGACAAAGTGTTTGCCGAGAGCCAACGTGGCTCTCGGCAAAATAAAGTGGCCTGACGGCTCAATACGGCCTTTAGGCCTGTTTGCCGAGTGCCATGACAGCATGCACTCAGTAACATGGTCTCTTTGCGGAGTGCCGGGCCCCAAGGCACTTGGCAAATATGGTCACTTTGCTGAGTCCCGGGCACTCGGCAAATATGGTTAATTTGTCGATTATTCGCGTGAGACACTCAGCAAAAATTTGGGACACTTGGCAAATAATTCAACCAGGCTGCAACAAAATGTTTAATTCCACTACAACCCGGACCACGATCACAAACACAAGCACACATATGATATCACAATCATCAAAGAGACATATATATCATCACCACGGCGAACCACAATCATTAAACCACATCACCACAAACCTCAAGTTCAAATAGAAAGTGTCCATATAATTCAAATATAAGTGCTCGACAACCACAAGTACAAGTTCATCGAATGCAAGCTAGTGTTAGTTGGTTCATGAAATAGAAGTACAACTACAAGTTTATTGACGAGGTGGCCACGACGACCAAGCATTTGAAGGGGAAATCAGATTGTTGGATACCGCGAATTGGTCCTGCAAAAAGAAGAGATTGCATGTGTAACACAAAATTTGAGATCGAAGCATAGAAGCTAAAACATTGGATTACTTCATTGCATCATACTAGATGATACCCCGCGTGTTGTTGCGGTAATTTCAAACATATTTAAAATCGCTGAAATAATTGAAGTCTAAGATTTGAAATTATGTTTAGCAGCAAAGAACAAAAAATTTGAAAGGTCATATAGTTTAAGAACAATTATTCCTCTGATGCATAGGGCTCGAAAGATGAAAAGAGTGCATCACCTTGTTGCTCTCATTTTGAGTTCATATAAAGCAATAGAAGAAATATAATAATTAAAAAAGGGGGGGGTTGGACTGGTCAACTATGACAGGTGAATCTGGAACAATTCATTCAGATGACATTTGTGAATTTCTTACTGCCTCTTTCTTGCTACTGTACATCGACAACCTGTGAAAATAATATCAGTAGAATTATCTCACTGAGATTTAAAAATACGAAGTGCATAGAACTTATGTGGGTGATCTTAAGCCAAAGTCTTAATGATAGGCACTATCGTATTGTTTCCAGCTCAGATTTGCGAGAAAGCCTGACTGTACATAATCACGTTGGAGAGCAAGTAAAGGAGATATGAAGTTTCAGGAAATCCCAAATTTGGAACAGAGGATGGTAGCTAGAAATCTGAGCTAATGGGCTTTGGCAAGTAAATCGAAGGATGGTAACGTTCTAATGCATCAGGAATCTGATTCGTCATCCGCTCTGATTCCTGTCTGTTCATGTCCAGCCGCGGCGCCCGGTTTACACCAACGTTCCCGGCGATCCGTCCGGCGGAACATCCCCAAATTTTGCCAGGAGATGCGCCCCGTCGTACTCCACAACATAACCAGAAATCGAAGCCAATGGAATCCCGATGCTACTTGGATTGTCCTCGCAATGACCTCTGCTCCCTGTTCTGCGCGCATCCAGCGCACGCATTGGTATTTCCCTTCCAATCGCTCTCAATTCAGAAGCCTTCTTCATGGAGGTCTCATACTAGATCATGGCCCGTTAAGTCCTGTTTGTTATCGCAGGAGGGCACGCTGAGATTCGCAGTGATGCTTCAAGGAACGCGATTCCTTCTTGAACTGCCGCAGCACAACCTTACTGTGTTTTGGCCGATCGATCTCCTCTACAGGTGCAATAATACCCAACTCATGTCGTCCCTGACGTCCTCCTAACAACTACAAATATTTCTGTCTGAACACATTCCTGAATTCTGCAGTTGACCTCCGGGAACGCGCACTCGTTCTTCTGTCTCTGTTTTTGGCCACCAGCTGACGTCTCTGTTCTCGGTAATCCGGTCAACAAAGTGCCATGTAATTCCACCAAGACGTTGGTACTGTCGTCCTAAACATTCCCTATAGACAGTTTCCATAGAAGACTACCATGGATGGTGAATTTGAGGTCACTGTTGCCACCGCTGCTGCCACCGCTGCGTGTTTGCTCGCGTCCAGCGTGTACAACTGCAATTCTGCCGTGTTCTAACCCCTCGATCTCCTGTTCAGGTTATTAACATACAAAAACACCATGCTATTTCAGTGTGTCACACAAGTAGAAGCATTTCTGATCAAATCCTTTCGTGATAACAGCAACCAATCCACGGGAAAGCAATCGTCCTCCTACTGCTGTCTGCACAACCACGTCTGGATGTTGTCTGCAATCTTTATTGTTTTGCCACTTTCTTATCTGAACTCATGAATGACAAACCATACCACTAAAATTATCATTTTGTGTTCTACAGGCTGCTATCATCATCTCATCGAGAAAACTAACCATGGCGCCATCACCCATTGAGGCCATGTCGTTCCGCCATCAGCCTTGACAACACAAAGCTTTTCCATTATTGCATAAACCTTGGTGAGCTCACTGTGTCCTTCACATTGTTCGATGAGCTCATGTTGCATTTTTATCCTTAGCTTGTATGCTTGTTGTTTGTTTGCGCGAATAGGATGATACGCTCGGGAATCACATGAAGACATTGACGATCAAGAATCAAACTCACTGAGCAGCAATACTCTAAAGAGGCAAGTGTCCTTGATCATTTTGTACTTATTCTATAAATAATTTGTTTGCAACATGCATGTTTGAGTCAAATGAATGCGAAACTCGGCGGCTTGTCACCTTAGTTTATTTACTTGTTTATGGGTAGAATTGCTTAGCCTTGCTGTGTCGGTTGGGAAGTATGTAACATGCTTAATTGAATTGTTGTCACATGACGGTTAATGGGTAATTTCCTTAGCAACACGATTGCAGCTTAGGGATTTGAGTGATTATGGTATGGGAGTGTGCTAGGGTTACCGGTAGCTTGAGGACTGTGCTGGGGTTACCGGCAGTCTTCTAGTTTTGTTCATCACCTAAATCTAAGGACCGGTTCGTGGAGCGACCACCCATGAAAACCGTACAGCCACGAGTCCAAGAATGGGCGCGGCCTGGCGTATTACATTATGGAGACCAGTTTTGTTCGTGCCAAACGGTGGTGTGAGGAAGGCGGGGTACGCCGGAATCGTCGGGAGAGAGATGTGTGGGGACAAGAGGGGTACTCCTCAGAACTATCTGGCACAAGAGGGGATCTCTAGGGGTTAAGGGTTACTTTCCCTATGGGCGAATCCTAGTGGGCACGTACAGACTGGAGGAAGCTGTGGAAAAGCCTTGTTGTGATCTCCTGGCCACACACCTAAAGAAGTGTGCATCTGTTTGGCCGACATGGCATAAAGGAGACTTTAGTCCACCTGGCAAAAGGGAACGAAATCACAACTCGTGGGGAAACGTGTACAACCTCTGCAGAGTGAAAACTGTCATGACAGCCGTGCTCACGGTCAAGAGCGGCATGGACCCTCACACG
>LAPY01002780.1:1071-14119 GCA_000970635.1 Eragrostis tef
ATGATCAACACTTTATATATACCCACCGCAAAAAAAACACTTTATATATACGTGATCAACATTTTTCTGATAATGTTGACACAGTTTTTCAAAAATGTGACATAGGGTTTTGAAAATGTTGATACATGAATTTTAAAATGTTGAATCTACATGGAGATAAAAATATTAATACGATATAATTGTAAATTAATTACCGTGATTAAAACATAAGAAAGAAACTAAGTAAATAAAAATTGTACTTGTTTTCTAGGCCGGCCCATGGGTCATTAGTGGGCTGATCTACAGGTTGTTATTTGTAGATCAATCTACATATAGGAGGTCCCGATATATGAGCATTTTTAAGTTTGATTTAATCCAGAAATAAATCATGAACATGATGAGCGGATTGTACATTAAACTAGACAAGTCTATGCAAAATCTAGACATTTCATGATAGATTTGAAGTTTACACATCCTTCTTACTAGCCTTGTTCCTGCCTATTTATTGACACTCAGGTCACTCATTTGACCCATGAAGATTCCGGGTACCGAGAGTTGGGTTTCCTCATTCTTTTGCGTGACTGCTTCACTTGAGAGTTCTCTGCTCCTTGAGCCGTAACAGGTGGCCGATATAAATGATGTAACGGCCCAGGGTGGCTCTCCCAGATTGCCGACAATGCTGGCGGCCCACAACTCCATTTGATAACAAAATGTTCTGATGCTTTGGCTCCTTGGTGAAGGCACCGCTGCAAAATCATCTCTGACTCCGAAACTGGAGAATCCTCGTGGATGGACGCTAGGAGCTCCGCTTGAACCGCTGTGCTGCTGGTATCCAGGAACTTCACGAGCTTGTCAACCCGTCCAAGGTGACCACTTGTGCAGCTGACTTCGATTATTTTAAGATGATCCGATGGAACCAATTGTTCTTCCAACAGTCTGTAACTTTCTTCTATTTCCGTGATATATTCTTGCTCCTACAGACGATTGCAACATATTGGTTCAATCTAAAACACATGATAACTTTAGAAGGATACCGGCCGTCATTAGTATGTATGTGCCTCGTAAAGTCTAATCGAGATCTTCTCTAGGACTGGCGCATGTCTGAGAAATGGAATCAGTGTATGAACTTCGCTTGCTATAACCCATCCATGAAGCACCAAAGTCTTTAACTTGCTGAATGTGGGCGCCGATTGCATGTCTTTCTTGAAAATAGCCTGACTAAATAAGAGAAAAAAATATGGTTCGAATTTTTTGAGAAAATTAAGTTACCTTAATGCAGTAAATTATCACATTTAGATTATCTTAGTAACATCAAAATACCCTCATCTTGACACATCGATTGAAACCAGGGAGCATAAAAATCTTTAGACATTTCAAGATTTTGCAGAAGTCGTAAAACTGCAACAGATGGTAACAAACAGAAGATGCCTGTTTCAATATTCAGCTTGTGAATATGTAACGGTAGAAAAGCATACCACTCCGTGATGTGGGCTCCGTAATTCAGCTGCCAACTCCAAATCTGTGGCATTGGAGAGACTTCTAAGAAGCACACAACTATCACTGCCATAAGGATTACCATAGCAATCAACACATGCATCAGAACCACATTGCCCAAAGTTGCTGTGCCAACAACGATCCTTACTGTAGTCGCCAAGTCTGACATATGCTGTCACCAGCAATGGCATCCTTTGAAATAATGGAACCCTGCCCGTACGTGCATCCAGTCGAAGTGATAAAATATTTGGGGTCAGAATCTGAGTGCATATCTTACTAGAAAAATCACAACTATTGACACGTAGACGCCTTAATGACTGGGATGATATCCTGGGGACCAAAATCTGGCAATCACGAACTGTAAGATCTTCTAGTGCCGGACCCCCTGAAAAATCCGTCGAGCAGCCATCCAACACTACAGTCTTCAGCACCAAGGTCCTCAAGTTAAGTGAGATGAGAGGGGTGTTCAGCAGCCAGGTTATGTGCCTGGAGTTAACAAGGACTCTGAGCACCTGAACATCTCGCATCAAGGCATACTGGATCCACGCCTTGGCGTATCGAGCCACGCATTGCTGCACCTCAGTCGTAGCCTCGTTGGTTGTTGATCCGCTCGGAAGCCTCCGCAGCCGCCGCCGACCGGAAGGGAAAGCAAAGCAAAAAGCCCTCTGATTTCGAAAAGCGCTCGGTTTCCTGCGGTGTCGGGCAAGCTTCGACGGAGCTTAACGGGTAGTACTCTACTACTTTGGGCTCGACTCGGAAACAACCTGGCCCAAACGGGTGCTATTTGGACACGAGTCACACGACCATGTACCACGTAGCTATACGTTTTGACGTGGCATGTCAATTGTAATATGTCAACTGCAATCTGACATGAAAAATAGATTACCGTACGAACTAATTGCCTCGGCTGAACCTTTCCCCTCCATTTTCCCCTTCCTAACCCCGTTCAAGAAGACCCAAGTGACACATTCAGACGGTTTGAGAGTATAGGGATTTTTTTTAGTGATGCAGGGATTATCCCTTTTAAGGTTTTAATTGAATAAACCACAACAGAAGTCATTTGGAGTTTGAGAATTTCATTGTTTTTATTGCAAACCCCACCCACCTACCCAAGTGACACAGTGATCAGAAAAACAATATTGGATTTCGACATAGAAAAAAAACATGTTAGACTGCAACCCGAAACAAATTGCATAATATGTGTGCTTTCTCATTATTTGTTTAAGACACATATAAAGAGATACAATAATAAAGGTATCTAACTTACATGTGGATCAACTATCAGTCTCTTGGATACTGATTAAATCAGAAGCTATGCCATATGTATTCAAGATCCCCACAAATTTGTGTACATTTTGAACAACCTTAGTGCATTTAACTTCAACAACTTTAAGGTGTTCAGATGGGACAACCTTTTCCAAGGAACTGCAATTTTCTTCCATATACACTTCATACCTAAGCTCCTGCAGAAGATACAGGTAGTATGTTATATCAGTAAGGCTGCAGAGTAAGTTGATAACTTCAGACAGATGTTGATCATCATTAGAATGCATATGAGCCATTAAGTAAAAAGGCGAGCTAATACATTATAAAGTTGAAGAGTGATCTTCTCAAGGATTGGCGTGTGCTGCAGAAAGCAAATTAATGCGTCAATCTCACAAACCACAACCCAACCATAGAGTACCAAAGTCTTCAATTTGCTGAATGCAGCGCACATTCTCATTTCTCTCTTGAAAATAGCCTGGATAAAGTGTAAAGAAAAAGCGTCCAGTAAAAATTTAACGGAATATTTCAGAAAGCAAGAAAGTATTAAGGGGTATGTTGCTTTACAGGTTATCTTACTCACACAGAAACAGGCTTAACTAAGACAGACAGAATCAAATCCTGCAAAAACTGGCATGGATATCTATGTATTTATCAGCAAATCAAACATCTTGATACTTGATGTCCAAAACAATAATACAGTACAATACAGATACAAATGATAAATGGATGTGCTTGTTGGAATGTGACTGAGAAAAGACAGTTGGTGGTAATATACAGAAGAATCTTGTTTCAGTTTTAGGTTTAGAAACATGTAACGGTAGAGAATATACAACTGTAAATGATAAGAACTACTAGAAGATAAAGTGGAAGTGAAAGGACAAACATACCGCTCCAAGATGCCAACTGTGGAACAAAAATTGCGCAGCCAGCTCCAAATTTGTGGCATTGGACAAGCCTCCAAGAATCACACATTGGTGATGATTGCCATAGCATCTAACACACGTATCAAAACCACATGGCAGAAAGTTGTTTCTCCCCCGACAACGATCCGTGCAGATAGGAACAAGTTTGACATATGCTGTCACTAGCAATGGCATGCTTTGAAGGAAAGGAACCCATCCACCATCCACATCCAGACAAAGGGATAGAAGGTTTGGGGTCAATATTTGAGTGCATATATCACCAGAAAAGTCACAATTATTGACACTCAGTCTCCTTAGTGACTGTGACCCTATCTCGCAAACCATAATCAGGCAACTTGTCAGTTCAAGATCCTCCAATGCAGGGCAGCTCGAGAAATCCATAGAAAAGCCACCAAGCACAGCAGAATGAAGCACTAAGGTCCTCAGGTGCTGGGAGACGAGAGCAGTGTCAACTCGCAGCAGGGGTCTGTTCCTGGAGTTAACGAGCACTCTGAGCACCTGAACATCGCGCATCAAAGAGTACTGGATCCACGCCTTGGCATACCTAACCGGCTCCTCCCGAATCCCGATCCGGTAAGATAAGAGAATAAGACGAAGTTGGGGGAAAGCACATGTAGGTCTTGACCTCGAACTCCTCCAGAGGCGCGGGGTCGCGGAAGGCCAGCACGTCGTTGACGAACCTGTTGAACCTCGCCGCGCTTCCCCAGGTCTCGGCCGCGGTGAAGCGCAGGACGCGCACGGCCTTCCAGACCTCGCGCCAGCGCCGGGAGAGCACGCAAGTCCGCACGGCCTCGTGCGCCGGCAGCAAGGAGAGGATTCGGCGGAGGAGGTCGTCCGAGCGCTGGAAATTGCCAGGAAATGATGAAGTTAAAACATTAGATTTAAACTAAAAATCTCTGCTCCTGACAACACAAAACCATATTGGATTTCGACATAGAAAAAAACAGCATGTTAGACTTCAACACGAAACAAATTAGCATATTAGATTGCATAATATGAGCCCACATAATATGGGTGCTTCTTCATTATTTGTTGTAAAGAGATACGATAATAGAGGTATCTAACTTACATGGGATCAACTATCAGTCTCTTGGATACTGATTAAATCAGAAGCTATGCCATAGGAATTCAAGATCCCCACAAATTTGTGTACATTTTTAACAACCTTAGTGCATTTGACTTCAACAACTTTAAGGTGTTCAGATGGAACAAACTTTTCCAAGGAACTGCAACTTTCTTCCATTTCCACTTCATATCTAAGCTCCTACAGAAGATGCAAGTAGTACGTTACATCAGTAAGGCTGCACACTAAGCTGATAACTTCAGACAAATGTTGAGCATCATTAAAATGCAAATGAGCCATTAAGTAGAAGAGCGAGCTAATACATTATAAAGTTGAAGAGTGATCTTCTCAAGGACTGGTGTGTGCTGGAGAAAGCAAATTAATGCATCAATCTCACAAACTACAACCCAACCGTCGAGTACCAAAGTCTTCAAGTTGCTGAATGCAGCGCACATTCTCATCTCTCTCTTGAAAATAGCCTGGATAAAGTGTAAAGAAAAAGCATCCAGTAAAAATTTAACTGAACATTTAAGAAAGTATTAAGGGGTATGTTGCTTTACAGATTATCTTACTCACACAGAAACAGCCTTAACTAAGACAGACAGAATCAAATCCTGCAAAAACTGGCATGAATATTTATGTATTTATGAGCGAATTAAACATCTTTTGATACTTGATGTCCAAAACAATAATACAGCACACATAAAGATACAAACAAGAAACGGATGTGCTCGTTGGAATGTGACTGAGAAAAGAGAGTTGGTGGTAATATACAGAAGAATCTTGTTTCAGTTTTAGGTTTACAAAAATGTAACAGTAGAGAATATACAACTGTAAATGATAAGAACTACTAGAAGATAAGGTGGAAGTAAAAGGACAAACATACCGCTCCAAGATGCCAACTGTGGAACAAATATTGCGCGGCCAGCTCCAAATTTGTGGCATTGGACAAACCTCCAAGAATCAGACACTGGTGATGATTGCCATAGCATTTAACACATGTATCAAAACCATATGGCAGAAAGTGGTTTCTCTCCCAACAATGATCCGTACAATGCGGAACAAGTTTGACATATGCTGTCACTAGCAATGGCATGTTTTGAAGGAAAGGAACCCAGCCACCATCCACATCCAGCCAAAGTGATATAAGCTTCGGGGTCAATATTTGAGTGCATATGTCACCAGAAAAGTAACAATTTTTGACACTCAGTCGCCTCAGTGACTGTGACCCTATCTTGTGAACCTTATTAGGCAACTTGTAAGCTCAAGATCCTCCAATGTAGGGAAGCTCGAGAAATCCATAGAAGAGCCACGTAGCACCGCAGAATGAAGCACTAAGGTGCTGGGAGACGAGAGCAGTGTCAACTCGCAGCAGGGGCCTGTTCCTGGAGTTAACGATGACTCTGAGAACCTGAACATCGCGCATCAAAGCGTATTGGATCCACTCCTTGGCGTACCTAACCGGCTCCTCCCGATCCGATAAGATAAGAGAATAAGATGAAGTCGGAGGAAAGCACATGTAGGTCTTGACCTCGAACTCCTCCAGAGGCGCGGGGTCGCGGAAGGACAGCACGTCGTTGACGAACCTGTTGAACCTCGCCGCGGTGCCCCATGTCTCGGCCGCGGAGAAGCACAGGACGCGCACCGCCTTCCAGACCTCGCGCCAGTGCCGGGAGACAACGCAAGTCCGCATGGCCTCGTGCGCCGGCAGCAAGGAGAGTATGCGGCGGAGCAGGTCGTCAGAGAGCTCGCTGATGCGGTCCTCATCGTTCTCTGCGGCAGATCCACTGCGATTTTTGCTGGCGCGCTTGCTAGGCGTTTCGTCGAACAGGTAGTCGGCGCCGGAACTGCGGGAGCGGATGTCAATGATATTCCGAGGGAGCATCACCAGAATTGAAGGGAAACAAAGAACTCGAGATGCGTAGCCTCACCTTGCTCGTTGGAAGGCCATCTCGCCGACGTCTGGCCGCCGCCGGCGATGCCAGAAATGGAAACGACGGGAGAAGGGGACGCGATGCGAGTGATGGGAACCGAACACTGGTGTTCCGCTGCTCCCAGTGAGAGGCTCTAATGGGCCCTAAAAAAACTGAGGCTTTAATGGGCCTTACCATTCTTCTGGGTGTGGGCTTTCTTTTAATCAATTGAGACCAATATCCCACATTTACGTTTCAGGACACTCCTTAAGAGAGAGAGAGAGAGAGAGAGAGCAAAATTAGAACCACAACTTCACGTTTGGTTCCTATCACCGCATGATGTGTTTGTATAACCTATAATGACGAAATCTAATAAAGGGCGATGATTTTGCTAAAAAAAAGAGAGCAAAATTAGAACCACAACTCCACAAGTTCCAACTAGTATCTTTCAAAAAACGAAAAAAAAAACGGAGAGAGCTGTCAGACGTTCATTTTTCTAAACCTCAATGCAGCATAGCAGAAGCGAAATCATAATATATCATACACCTCGACACTACAACAATTATAGGCTATAGCCTTCTACGACGAGTTAATTCCATCACAAAAAACTTGAGAAATATGAACTGACCCTGAACTTTGAAATACTCCAATTTACAACCGGGAACAATATGTAAATGTAGTCAGTTTGTCCTCTCCACCAATATTGGAACTGGCAGTATTGATGAACTAACTTGACGACAACAGTGCTAGCAACGGTTGCACTTCAAATTCCAATCGTCCATCGCACTTGATGTGCAAAACCCATCATATGATGGGCTGGGCAAAGAATCTGCTTTAGGACACAATGTTGTCCTAACAAGTTTGAGAGTTGTGTTGCGAATTAAGTTAATGATTGATTCCGATATCAGGTGCATGATGGAAGGGACCATCACCGACATATTCCCTGTCAGAAGCCTACCATCTGCATAGCGAGGAGCTAGCATTGTTGATGAACTAACATGGTGGACACGCACGGGTAAGCCGAGCCCGGCGATCCTGTCGCCGCCGGCGCCGCACTGCAGCACGACGGCGTCCGGCCAGAACACCTCCACGTACGACCCTCGCCACGATGGGCTCGAACAGCTTGCGGTTCCGCACGTCGCCCGTGCCCCGGCCTCTAGCGTCTTGCACGTTCAGCGTGCGGCGCCGGTGTTCGTGAACAAGTCCCGGCCGTCGTACTAGCTAGTGGAACGACCGCCGTCAATCTGAGGTCGTCCGTGTGGCTACAAGCTCATCACCGCTGGCCACTCGATTTTGCCCCGCCGCCAGCACGCCGCGCGCCGTGAGGTTGTCCCTGGCCGCCGTCTCTGGCGTGGTAGTCCGCAGCCGCTAGCTCTTTGCCGCACCACCAGGGTCTTCACCGGACGCCGTGCGGGGGGCAGAAGCAGCTCGAAGGAGAAAGGGTACTCTGGGCATGGAATTGCAAGGAAAGGGTACTCTAGCTATTTGTTTTTCTTCTCGATTCATCAAACATTCGCTAGGAATCGTCGTTATTCTACAAACATTCGCTGCAAGTGGGACCAATGTCAATGACGGTCCTACATGTCGAGCATGACAGTTTTACTCCACACGGCGGTGGCTCTCTGCTCTTCCATCCCTCCCCAATTCTCTGTTTGCAAACGTTTCATCAAATCCCTGCTTTGCTCTCTCACCGAGCAGACCGTCAATCAAATGCCTTGTTGAATACCCTTTGAAAGTCTGCTTCCGCGATTTGGGCTTCAGGACAGGAAGAGGCAGGGCAGTGGATCTGTCGGCACTGAAACGCTGCTTCGCACCCATTCCGTCGTCCGCAGCGTGTTTAAAGAACCTCGCCGCGGTGGCCATCTGGATGCTCCCCTGATCCACCCACTCCACCGATTCCAAATCCCCAAGGTAAAGCAATCCGTGAGTTTCAAAGATTTGGTGATGGTAGCGAGTGATGGAGCGTGGAATCCATCTTTTAGGATCTGTTTACAATTTTTCCCTCTTTCTTTCCAGGACCTGTGCTCGACACCTGTTCGACGTAATGCCGCAGGAACAAATGAAGGTCTACTGCCGGCGCAAGAACCGGAGGCCGCCTCTGGTGGGGATTGAAGCCCTCCCGGATGAGGTCCTGCAGCACGTCCGGTCGTTCCTGCCTGTGCGGGAGGCAGTGCAGACCTGTGTGCTTGCACGGCGCTGGAGCTGCCTCTGGAAGTCCATGCCTGCCCTGCGCATCATCTGGGACACTGAAGATGATTGGCTCGACGAAGAGGACGTCGAAGATATGAACCGATTTGTTGAACTTTTCATGTTCCATCGCAATCATGACGCGCCACTGGATTTGTTGGACTCCATGACACAGTTTGGTCTGACGACTTTTGTGGTAAAGAAGAATACGAGGGTTCATGTTTGAAAGATAGCTGCGATAACTGTGATGATAAGAGTGATAAAAGCCGAGGTTGCTTCCTTCTGAAAGGCTTGTCACAGGCTGAAAGATTGGAGCTGGTTGCTGAACCTGGATCGGTATGTTTGTTTCTACTTCCCTTTACGCTCTTTTAGATGCCTCCGATCCCCTGTTTCTGTTGTACCATCTACATCAGTTACATGACATATATTGTGGTTGTGTCATTCACTAGTACGATATTTTAAACATCATGTTCCAATGAGTAATTGAACCATTTTCCATGTCATACTTTTAATACATACGATTCCTATACAGGCTCACTTGTGATTCTAGTATTTCCTGCCATAAATTTTGCAATAACTTGTGGTAATAGCATAATGTTTCTGCCTTTACGATAAACTTTATGATAAATCTACTCCATTCATCATTGTGGAGCATAGATACATGATAGTGTTTTCTAGGATGGCTTACACGAAAGTTCCCAAAAATTAATGTATCACCATTATGTAACATATATGTTAAATTATAAAAGCAAAAGGACGACAATTTATGGTTTGACCATTCTGAAAATGGTTTGACCGTGGGCCTGTGAAGCCTCACACATGGGCCTCTCTTGCCGACTAGGATGTCACGTAGGCCAGAAACTCCTCTGAGTAGGGTTTATGACGAAAATTCTGGGTTTTTGTTGGTCGCGCAATATGATTTTTAGTGACGAATCGGCCACCCAAAATAGTCAAAAAGGAAACACCGGGCGATATTGTTCACTGATTTATATGGTTTTTCATCATGAAGCATGGTTTTTTAGTGATGGGTCACGAAAAACATCATAGTGTTGGCCGAAACGGGAAAAACATCCAAAATAGTGATGAATCTACAATAATTTCATCATTAATCAGCAAATCTATACTAGTGCTTAGGGTCATGATGGTTCTTCTTGCAAAAATAAAGTTTGTTGGACGGCTAGGAACTGTCGATGCAGTTCCTTTGGCGGACTACCCAGCTGTGAGAAGGCTGGTTCTAGTGACCCGCATCGGGCCGTCTTTGTGACTTCTTGGCTTGACCAGGCACCGAGTCTGATTCTAGCGTGAGTTAAACTTTTGCGAGACTCCCGCTCTGGGTCCATGTCCATGATAGGGACCTTATATCTTTTTCTTGAGCCCGAAGTTGGTTGCTCAGTCCACAGGCGTCTCGAAGGTCATTTCGTGGGGCATCCCTGGTAGAGGATATCCACAAATACTATTTGTAAATTTTTGTTTTTAACTATACAATAAAAATTGAAAAGGTACTTTTTAATTAAAATTAGGTACTTCTTAACCTTATTTGACATGGTCTTTATTGACTTTGAGAAGGCGTATGACAAAGTAGCAAGATGTGTCATGTGGTGGGCATTGAAGAAGCACAAAGTCCCAACTAAGTACAAGAATGTGACGACGTGTGTTCGAACTTGTGATGGCGACACCAATGACTTTCCAGTTTGATTTATATGGTTTTCCGTCATGAAGCATGGTTTTTTAGTGATGGATCACGAGAAACATCATAATGTTGGCCGAAAAGGGAAAAACGCCCGAAATAGTGATGAATCTACAATAATTTCGTCATTAATCAGCAAGTCTGTACTAGTGCATAGAGTCATGATGGTTCTTCTTGCAAAAATAAAGTTTGTTGGACGGCTAGGAACTGTCGATGCAGTTCCTTTGGCGGACTACCCAGCTGTGAGAAGGCTGGTTCTAGTGACCCGCATCGGGCCGTCTTTGTGACTTCTTGGCTTGACCAGGCACCGAGTCTGATTCTAGCGTGAGTTAAACTTTTGCGAGACTCCCGCTCTGGGTCCATGTCCATGATAGGGACCTTATATCTTTTTCTTGAGCCCGAAGTTGGTTGCTCAGTCCACAGGCGTCTCGAAGGTCATTTCGTGGGGCATCCCTGGTAGAGGATATCCACAAATACTATTTGTAAATTTTTGTTTTTAACTATACAATAAAAATTGAAAAGGTACTTTTTAATTAAAATTAGGTACTTCTTAACCTTATTTGACATGGTCTTTATTGACTTTGAGAAGGCGTATGACAAAGTAGCAAGATGTGTCATGTGGTGGGCATTGAAGAAGCACAAAGTCCCAACTAAGTACAAGAATGTGACGACGTGTGTTCGAACTTGTGATGGCGACACCGATGACTTTCCAGTTACAGTAGGTCAGCATTGAATCCTTATTTATTTTCTTTGATGGATGAGTTCACATGGGAAGTAGAGGTGATATCCCTTGGTGTATGCTCTTTGCTGACGATGTGGTGCTAGTTGATGAGAGTAAGGCCGGGGTTAATCGGAAGTTAGAGTTGTGGAGGCACACAATAGAGTCGAAGGGGTTAAAACTTAGTAGGACCAAGACCGAGTACATGAGAGAAAGTTCAGAGCGATTAGACATGAGGATGGAGACGTTACCCTCAATGGGCAAGTGGTGGCCAGGAAATGTGGTGCTAGTTGATGATAGTAGGGTAGGTGTTAATACAAAGCTAGAGCTGTTGAGGCACACGTTAGAGTCGAAGGGATTCATACTTAGTAGGACCAAGACCGAGTACATGAGGTGCGAGTTCAGCGTGATTAGGCACCTCGATGGGCAGGTGGTGGCCAAGAAGGATACGTTTTGATACTTAGGATCGATGCCACAGAAAGACGACGACATTGATGAAGATGTTAGGCATAGAATTTCAGCCGATGTTGTACAATGCTGAATGTTGACCTTCAAAAAGGTGGCATGTCCGGTAGTTGGGTGTAGCAGAGATGTGTATGTTGTGCTGGTTATGCGGGCATACAAGAAGCGACCGTATCCAGAATGTAGATATCCGGGACAAGGTAGGGGTGGCACCAATTGAAGAGAAATTGGTGCATCATCGGTTTTTGAGATGGTTTGTGTAACATCCCAGGCTCCCACTAGGCTAGGCCCGCTAACACGCTGTGTGGACCCCACTTTATCCCACACGCTTTCGGCCTCGCTTCGCGTAAAAGAGTTAATCCAAGGTGGTGGGTGGTGGACGACCTAGGCTTATATGTTGGTCTTTCGCTCAGTAGACTAGCAAGGTGAGACTAGATCTCACCCCCTCTTGCACACTAGTGTACTTGCGCCACTTCCTAATCTCAAATGGGTGGGGATGTCACAGTTTGGTCCAAAAAAGTCAACGGAGTTGTGTAATTAAAAAGGCTATGGTGGGAGAAAAGGCTATGTTAAGACAAAAGATGGGAGAAAAGGCTACGTTGGGACAAAAGTTCAACAAAAAAGTCAACGATGTCATATAATATTAAACAAATGGAGTATTTATTAGTTGTATTAGACATGGACTCTTTAGCCTATTCTATTGCTAGTCGTATTGGGCATGGAATCCTAGGGCTACTATAGACCGTTAGATCTTCATAATCCAACGGTCCAAATCCTTCTCTTTTTTCTAATTAATGAGGGAATTTCTTGATCCTCTTGGCGAACATGGTTGTTCCTTTTTCATCTGCTCTACTAATATAATAGATAAATAAGATTCTTGTTTAGCAATGCCAAGGATCCATGCACATGCCAGATGACGCGTTCAATTGTACCCCAGCTGTGCATTGACGTTAATCCTAGTCTTAAGTCTGGATCTACATCACCAGCTGATACCATTTTTTTTAAAAAAAAAAGTCAAAAGCTTCTTGTTATGAATCATAGAGATTACAATCATTTTGCAAATATTGCACCAAAAAAAGGACTGTTCCACGAGAACAAAGCCCTATGACGTGATACGTGCTGAGCACATAAGTATGCAACCTAGTTTGCATCGCGCTTTACAAAATCTATTGAGAAGGAAGAGAAGTTAACACAAAGCTCTTAATATCCGCAAGGGTAGTAGCAATTTCCGAACGGTCATAATTTCTGGCCTTCCACATATCCACTTGACCAAGCCGATACTTTTGTTGTTAAAAACAAATTATGATCAAGCCACTACATAAAAAAAGGGGGGGGGGGGGGGGGGGGGGGGGTGCC
>LAPY01002780.1:47784-72602 GCA_000970635.1 Eragrostis tef
ATGTGTACCATAATTTAACATATATAAGGTAGCATCGACACATGCTATATATTGGTTCATGGTGGATTTGGGTGCGGTCACGGATTATATTGGGGGTGCTATTTATTATATATTACATGTCATATTTTTCACAGTCCTGGCCTATGAAATCTTAGTGAGTATGATAGCATTGAGTCCATGGCCTGACCACAAAGTTAAAACTGACACTGTTGTTATTGTATTATCTATGATAAATTTAACCATTTCTTGGAACCGTTAATGTGTCCAAATAAGATAAAAAGTCAGACTGCATCTACCCTGAAACAGCACTTAGGAACAGATTACTTGCCACTTCTATTACTGTCCTAATTAGCTTCAGCATCAATACTCTTGAGCTCGTGTTTCAATTTGTACCGCAGAATCACATTTTCAAACAATTTCCGATCTCCTAATCTTTTGCACTGATCAGTTCATTTTCAAAAGGGATCTGATGTGGTGCCCTACATTTAGTAAGTTGAAGACTCTGTTACTCAATGAGTGGTGTGCGGCAATTGATTTTCGAGCTATTGTATGGTTTCTCCAGCACACACCTGTTCTAGAGAAGCTCATTCTTCAACTCCCTAAGGTACATGTTTTGTTAGTTGGACTACGGTTTTGTTAAAGCATGCGTGATTGATTGATTATGTTATACTGCTATGTTTGGTACAGCCCCCAAAAAGGTGGGTGGCAAAGAATGGAAGCTGTAATCCATCAAAAAGGAAGTTTGCATCTAAGAATCTTAAAGTAGTAGAAATTAAGTGTGGAAAATTTGATAAAAGGGTCAAAAGCATTTTTAGCGCCTTGAGCACCTATGGTGTATCCATTGAGCAAATCATCATCCAGCGGACTCAGATTTTCTGAATGTAAGTTTTCTATTTGATACTCTCTCCGTTCGAAATATATGGCGCTCCGTACCAGAGGCTTGAACTCTCTGCAAATTAATGGTGATTGTTGTAACGCCGTGTATGTACATATAGATAAAGTACTATTCTAGGTCACACGCTAACAAATCATGTACAAATAACATAAAAGTTAACAATATTTCATACTATTTTTTTTAAAGTGTAATCATTCCCATTTTTGCACCGCGGTATCTAGGTTCATGGTCTTACTCAAATACAAAATGCAACTTTGATAGTACATATCTCACGGCAGTCATAGGAACACTAATTATATTACTCCAAGACAATTCATTATCCTATGCAATTCACAATGAGATTAACAATTTTGTCATCGTGATGTTTATTAAGTTGGTTGCCATGCATCCAAGTGGCAAATGGTTTCATCTAATTAATGATGCCGTTTGCCTATTTTATTTTTCCACCGGTTCGCTTCCCGGTGTTGGACAACCTTGAAACAATGCGCGATTTGAGAACTTTGTTTTGGTGTTATTCTAACCCGTTTCGATTTGTTTACAAGATAACTACATTGTTATCTTACCTTAGCAACATATATCTCTCAAGTAGCAGATAAGTTCAAATTAAGAGCATATGTGATCTTGCAAATAGGCAATCTCCTAATCTCCTACATGAAAGATTACATAATCTTGCAAATAGGCAATCTCCTACATGAAAGATTACATATGGACTACACAAGGATTGGTTTGTGATGGTAGAACATCCACCTATTCATTGGTATTGAAGTAAATAATACATCCATCTTGCTTAGTAATGTATTATTAGAGAAGTTCTGGATGTTTGTTGTTTATTTGATATCTTTGTAGCTTTATATGATCCGATGCACGCATAAAAGAAAAATAATGTGGGCACAACCAACTTTTGAGAAACGTAACTTTCATCCTAGTTGGAACAGTAATTCAGAATTTCCTACTTTCCTTGTTGTATTGTTGGATTACATCTTGTGTGTAATTATAGCTACCAAAATCTATTACATCAGCCATTCCTCATACAATATCCCTTGAGCAGTGGTTAGTTATGGTGCTTAACAAGTACTCCCACCCATTTTTAATTGATTATGTTAGGACAACGCTTTTAATTCATTTTTGAGCTAAAGGAGTTGTCCGAATGTCCTCAGTTTAAAACCAGAGGGAGTGGCTTAGAATCACAAAATATCTTCCATTTTTTAAATTCGAAGCCTTATCCAGCTTTTGCCATGATGGTTCATATCTGTGATCTTACAAAGGAATTCATTTTTATTTCTCTATGTATTGAAATGTCTTTGTGGTTTGTACTTATTGTTTCTCTCATATTCATGTAGGTTACAGCTTCGAGACAAATGACGATTTATGGTGTTCAATGTTATACTGAGCTATCACTTATGCCTTCTCTATCCAGACATATTAAAGTTAATTAAGCTTGGCTCTGCACCCTGTATTATTGGATCTTATACTGAGCTATTCATTGGAAAAAATGGATTGTACGATAATGTGTGTAATACTGTAATCCATCTAGTTGTAGTTGACCAGGTTTAAATGCAGTCATACTTCTTTCTCACTATCCACTCTTGTATAGTTTTACGAGATGACTTTATGGCTTTATATATGGATCAAATCAGATCTGCTGAGGCTACCAATTTCTTATCATTTGTTGCTTGTGCTGCTCAGTGTAATTTTTCGTCAGCTCTTCACAACCGATCTTGTTTTGTTGTAATTAGCTGGTTTCTTGTTCCCAATTTTGAATGCGTCGTTTACTCGGTATAAAGATATATACCATGCGGTAAGCTAAGCTATTGTCTTTGTCTTTAAGGCTCCAAAAGTTAGTATTCCTTACTTAAACCATGGAACGCATGCCGATGTCAATGCTCCTATTTGCATAAATGAGTTAGCTCCCCAATGGCCGCTGGGATCTTGAGCCCTCTTTATCTACAGGATAGCTTAGAATTTATAATTTTTTAATTTTGGCACCTGGCTCGACTATTTGAACTATTTAACTTGTTTCTCTCACTCTTTTGGTTTCCTTATAGGTCTGTAAGATTACTTTATGCTGTAATGGATCATACCCATCTAATGGTGGTGTACCTTTGTTTGGATCGCTATCCTGCTGATCATAATTCTCTGTTTTTGGGATGTTTTCTCGGGTATTTTATTCGTTGCCGCATGACCATCTTGTTTATCTTTTTTTTGTGATTATCTTCTTCTGCTCTTTTCAGAAAAGCTTCTCCGTATCTGAACCTTATCCGTACATTGGTTACTACTATGGTGACATTCAAGTCGCTTGTCCGGCAGTAAGATGTAGACATGGCAACCGGCAGTCATGTGGAAGTTAGAGCCTGCTTGGTTGCTGGCCACGCCGAGCCACAGCTAACTTTCGGCGGCGCCAAAGTTTTTTGGCCAGTGCTTGGTTGTCTTCCCACCACACTCGCCACAGAAGAAAACTACGGCGGCGCCACAATTCTTCGCTTCACAATTTCCTGCTGAACCTGCGGTGTTGTTTTTTGCCGCCGTAACTTGGGCGTCGCGCCACCAGCAGCGTGGATGAGTGTGGCCGGCAACCAAGGAGGCTCTTACTCATCCAAATTCTCAACATTTGCTTATCACGTACCTTCTGGTGCTCACTACATTCTACACCTATTCACCATGTAAATTTTAAGCTCTCTTGCTTAATTTTTGTTATTTTCTTGTTGTTAGAAGAAGTCTATGTTACTGTCCGTTACCAATGTCTGGGACGGTTCACTCCATGGTGGTCACCTTCCAATTCAGGTGTGGAGCCACGCCACCGATATGTCGGGTCGGTGAAGCGTTAAGTACCAATCGACCTCGTCAATGAGAGGGTGCAGCAGGCTGAGTGCCGCGCCGGCTTTGAACACCAGACTCGGCTGAGCGCCCGCGGGCGCGGCAGCAGGCACATCTCTCCAGCACCCATGTCGTGCCAGGTCGACGCTGCACCGGTGCTGTTTGCCAGCGGTTGACAGAGGTTCCGTGCCGCCAAGATCAGATCTTTGCAGTTACAAACGTATAAAGACATGGATTGCACGTGTTCTGCTCCTGATCTCAATTTGGAGAAGTCGGTTCATGTTACAACACACCTGTGGTAATGACTCATAAGATCTGATCTGATCATGGTTGGTGTCCCGTAAGAAATCGCCTATGAATTGAAGATTTAGTTTTCTACGCACGATTACATAGGCATATTGTAAAAACATGCTCAGTTTCTACAAGCAGTAGGTACTCCGCGTGCTATGGAGCTCATTTAATTCAGTGTACTAGTGCTCTCACTGTAGTTACATGCCTCAACGATAACCAGTGTCCCCCCTTGCAAAAGATATGGATCAAATCAGATCTGCTAAGGCTACCAATTTCTTATCATTTGTTGCTTGTGCTGCTCAGTGTAATTTTTCGTCAGCTCTTCACAACCGATCTTGTTTTGTTGTAATTAGCTGGTTTCTTGTTCCCAATTTTGAATGCGTCGTTTACTCGGTATAAAGATATATACCATGCGGTAAGCTAAGCTATTGTCTTTGTCTTTAAGGCCCCAAAAGTTAGTATTCCTTACTTAAAGCATGGAACGCATGCCGATGTCAATGCTCCTATTTGCATAAATGAGTTAGCTCCCCAATGGCCGCTGGGATCTTGAGCCCTCTTTATCTACAGGATAGCTTAGAATTTATAATTTTTTAATTTTGGCACCTGGCTCGACTATTTGAACTATTTAACTTGTTTCTCTCACTCTTTTGGTTTCCTTATAGGTCTGTAAGATTACTTTATGCTGTAATGGATCATACCCATCTAATGGTGGTGTACCTTTGTTTGGATCGCTATCCTGCTGATCATAATTCTCTGTTTTTGGGATGTTTTCTCGGGTATTTTATTCGTTGCCGCATGACCATCTTGTTTATCTTTTTTTTGTGATTATCTTCTTCTGCTCTTTTCAGAAAAGCTTCTCCGTATCTGAACCTTATCCGTACATTGGTTACTACTATGGTGACATTCAAGTCGCTTGTCCGGCAGTAAGATGTAGACATGGCAACCGGCAGTCATGTGGAAGTTAGAGCCTGCTTGGTTGCTGGCCACGCCGAGCCACAGCTAACTTTCGGCGGCGCCAAAGTTTTTTGGCCAGTGCTTGGTTGTCTTCCCACCACACTCGCCACAGAAGAAAACTACGGCGGCGCCACAATTCTTCGCTTCACAATTTCCTGCTGAACCTGCGGTGTTGTTTTTTGCCGCCGTAACTTGGGCGTCGCGCCACCAGCAGCGTGGATGAGTGTGGCCGGCAACCAAGGAGGCTCTTACTCATCCAAATTCTCAACATTTGCTTATCACGTACCTTCTGGTGCTCACTACATTCTACACCTATTCACCATGTAAATTTTAAGCTCTCTTGCTTAATTTTTGTTATTTTCTTGTTGTTAGAAGAAGTCTATGTTACTGTCCGTTACCAATGTCTGGGACGGTTCACTCCATGGTGGTCACCTTCCAATTCAGGTGTGGAGCCACGCCACCGATATGTCGGGTCGGTGAAGCGTTAAGTACCAATCGACCTCGTCAATGAGAGGGTGCAGCAGGCTGAGTGCCGCGCCGGCTTTGAACACCAGACTCGGCTGAGCGCCCGCGGGCGCGGCAGCAGGCACATCTCTCCAGCACCCATGTCGTGCCAGGTCGACGCTGCACCGGTGCTGTTTGCCAGCGGTTGACAGAGGTTCCGTGCCGCCAAGATCAGATCTTTGCAGTTACAAACGTATAAAGACATGGATTGCACGTGTTCTGCTCCTGATCTCAATTTGGAGAAGTCGGTTCATGTTACAACACACCTGTGGTAATGACTCATAAGATCTGATCTGATCATGGTTGGTGTCCCGTAAGAAATCGCCTATGAATTGAAGATTTAGTTTTCTACGCACGATTACATAGGCATATTGTAAAAACATGCTCAGTTTCTACAAGCAGTAGGTACTCCGCGTGCTATGGAGCTCATTTAATTCAGTGTACTAGTGCTCTCACTGTAGTTACATGCCTCAACGATAACCAGTGTCCCCCCTTGCAAAAACAAATAAATAAATAAAAAATAATAATAACCTTTGTCCCCGATCTTCTCCCACCAGAAGCCACCTTGTGATACGATTTGGAATCTCTCTCAGATGTCCGCTGGACAAGAAACAAAGGGCGACGAGGTGGCGATGTACGCCAACACCGCCTCACTTTAGGCACCCAGCCAACGTCACTGGTGAGAACTACATACGCTAATGAGGTTCTCATGGAGGATACGGATTATGACGAAGACTCAAGATGAAGACACGATGGACTTGGTGGCTGAGAGGAGGTGCGATACCGAGCTCGAATCCAGGACGTAACAGAAACTAGAGCTTGAAGATGTCGCGGCGGAGCTTCAACCAGACTGGAGGGGGGAGGGGCTTTGTAATTTAGCTCCAAATTTAATGACTATGAGCTATTTTTGGTCACATGTCGGATTCCAGAAGGGAACACGCTGGTAGGACCAAGATGTCATAATGACATCCGTGATTCAGTCAAAAGCAAACGGCATCCCAGATCATTGGATCAAGATTACGGAAATGACAAGATCGTCCTAACGTTTGGTGCTGAGTTTCTGTAGGCTGTGTGCATCTTGTAATGCAGAAGCCAGGTTTGTCTTTCAAGATGTTTATATTATCTCGATATAATTATCTTGAAATCAATAAAAACTTTCCTCATCAAGAAAGTTAAGAACTCCATCTATTTGTTTAGCTAGGAATGGAGGTTAGATTTGGAAGATGAGTGGAATGTGCCACCACCACCGTCAAATGAGGATAGGTTGGGAATGTGGTTCAGGCCCACCATCGTGTACTTGCTGGGCCAGATTTGCATAAGGTTCTTTTTTTGCATGTCTCATTTCATGTGATGTCAAGCATGTAGTCGATCAATCAATGTTCGCCTTTGATCTCATTTGCTGCTATTTCAATCATGTAGGCCATCTGTAGTCCTAGCAAGTAGCATGTTTTAATTTCCCTAAAATTCGATCAAGATTGTATGTGTTGACACAATTTAATTATGAATCTTGCAGACTCCGGTGGATGGTGATACATGCATGTGTGATGACTTGGGACCTGAACGCTTGAATTTTTGTATTTTCGAGCAGGCAAGGGGGCTGCCGATCCATCATACACATCTCTACTACTTAAAAAATGAAAGAGATCGTCTCCCCAATTTTTCGTTGTTCGTCCTGCCAAGATTTTGAATTCGAGTCGAATTTGATTTGGCTCAAATTCAAATGTCCAAGTTCTATAATGTTTGCTCTTATAAAAACCAAGTCGCGTATATTAACAAACTAGAGCGTTGCCCCAGCGGAAAGGCACGTGGCTGGTTGCGAGACAACCAGATACCCACTAGCACTGTTTTATTTTTTTATTTTTTCCTTTTTTGGATGGTGTGGATTGGGCTGCGCAGAAAGGCGAGGATGCTGAGTCGAGCCCAATTAAAGAGAAGCGTGATGGGCTAAATAAAGGCCATTGCGAGATAATGTTCCAATGATTTTTTTTCCTTTGTAGCTATTTATCTAATTGAAATTTCATATATATTGTCTAATATTTGTGTAGTAAATGAAATCACACATAATCTCGTGAATTCATAAATTGTATGTTCTCTAACATGAAGTACAAGCATTATCAATTTGAACATGTAGCACATAAAAAAAAGTAGAATTCTTGAATGTTATAAATTTTGACCATAGGAAAATGATTTAAGGCTTCTTTTTTGAACAATTTTATCATTAGTTGATGCACCTGAAAAAAATAATGTTGTAATGGCCAACACACATCTTCTTCACCCAGCTGCATTGTATTCATCTGGTCAAAAAATCCTAATCTCATTAATTCATTTTTCTTCCCGTTGCAACACATAAGCATACCACTATTGTTTATCAATAGAAAACCAGTACATATTTGATCTCTCTCTCTCTCTCTGTGTTGCAAATTAATTTCCGTAGCAACGCACAGGCAAAATGCTAGTCGACACAAATGTACTACCTCTGATTTTGTACCGTTGTTGTCTGAACAACAGTGTTAAGCTAATTTTTGTATCCGTACCTCAAGAGAAGAAAACAAGGGAGTGGTAAACTGAATTCTTTAAAAGACCGTTCGGGGTTAGTTTTTTTTAGGGCAACTTTCCAAGCTTTTAATTAAAAGGGCCTAAACAGTGATCAGTCCAGTATATGGGGGTGACATGGGCTAGGTAAGGTCCATTTCAGAGTGTTTCGTTTTCTTGTCCTTTTTATTTGTGAAACTAAAAGTACGATTCTGTTTAACAATATTCTTACCATACGATACTTACAAAAATCTATTATTTTCCCCATTATATAAGTTTCTTCAACATTAATAAGTTTTGAAAGACTCTGCGTTGGCTCTGGTCATCAGCATCACTAGGGCAGGAAAATGTTCAAGAAGCAAAATATGTTACCTCTTTCTTTAGCATCCAGGGTTCACAATTTCAAGGGATATAAAAATGATGGAATGGAAAGAGGCGGTAAAAGAGAGATGTCACTTTTCCCCATGAATGAACAAGAAAGGAAAAGAATGACGAACATTTTTGCTTACCTCAACCGCAAACACAAGTGAATTAGATAACTCATCTGAGCTTTTTTACCATTTTTGGAGTGGTCTAAGTAGTTACTGATTATAATTTTAGCGATATAAAAATAGCGCCAGTCATAATTTGGGTACCACGGAAGAACCGCACAACGGAAAAACTCAACTTCTTTCTACCAAAGCAATGTTACCATTAGAGTGTACAATTCAAACATTTTCTTTCCTTCTTCGTAATGAAATACGTACATTTCACATTCTTGAAAAACATTATTTTTCTTTTAAAAATACAAATATTACATAAAATGGAAATATTACATTTTCTTCTAAGAAATTACAATTATTACATATAATAGAAAAACATTTGACACACTTGATGATCATTCATTTGAAAGGACAAAGTCTAGCGCCCCGACTCCAACAGCCCTTGCACAATCCTCTTCTCCATGCTGAAATTTCCGGTGCTAGTCATCTCCAAGCTGACCACCGACGACTCCCCAAGCAAGCTCTCCATCTCCTCAAAATCATGTTCCACTGGCACCCACGATTGTTGCATGACCTTGTTCAGCCTTTCCAGCTTCTCGGCAACATCTCTCATTGTCGGCCTCCTCTCGCCGACCATCTCTAGGCACTGCCTCACAAGCTCCTTGAACAATTTTATCATTAGTTGATGCATGTTATTACTGGAACAAATAATGTTTTAATGGCCAGCGCACGTCTTCTTCACCCAGAATTGTATTCATCTGCTCAAAATTTCTAATCTCATTAATTCATTTTTCTTCCTACATGCGCATACCACTATTGTTAATAAATAGAAAATCACTAGATATTTGAGCTCTCTATGTTGCAAATTGATTTCTGTAGCAACGCACGGGCAAAATGCTAGTATAGAGAAAAGAACAAAAGAAGAAATTAATTAAGGTATCTAAAACAAAAGAAGCGATATATTATAGGAAAAAAAGAGAGGAAGGACCAGCTTTCTAAACGAACATCATGACACACGCTGCAAGTGGGCCTCCAATGTCTTTAGGGGTCCCACATGTCGTGTCTCTTCTAGTTGCCAGCCTGTCTAGCAATCAGTGTAGTACTCTCCTTCGGCCTTCCATTCCGACATTCCCCTGTCCTCCCACCCGACCGCTGCGAAAATTTCCCCAAATCCTTCCTTTCCTGCGCCTCACCCGCTCAGCCCTAGCGCCTCACTCGCAGCTAGGGTTTTGGGGCTTCCCCCAAGTACTTGCTTTGCAGCACGGCTGCACCTCTCCCTCTCAGCTCCAGCGCCATCTCATCTTCGCCGCTGCTAGGGTTTTTGAGGCTGCTCTCAAGTTTGCTTTCCTACACACCCGATCAGATCGAGCCTCCCAAATCTTCGCAGCCAGGGATTTTAGGGGTTCAGGACGGACAAAGGCAGTGGAGACGATTTGTTCCCCATTTTGACCACGAGAAATCAATCTAGGATGCTCCACTGATTCCGAATACCAAAGGTATTATCAATCCGTGATCTACAAAGATTTGGAGATTTTTTTTTAGACATGGGCATTGCCCCTTTCCGTTATAGAATAAGCTAGGATTCACACAGGAACTTCTTAGACTCGAGACTAGGATTGGTGCAGGCAAATACTATTCTAGTTCTAGAGACAGGAGCGCCAATATTAGATATCTTGAAACATCGCGCGGTAGGAAGGACTTGGGGCCGCATCACTATCCCGGCTCCTCTTCCTCATCTTCATTCTCCGCTTCATTCCTCAGAAGAATACTGGCCATCTCCCACCAGCTGCAGCCACGTTAATTCTGTGCCTCGTTCAATTCATCCTTGCCATTGTGATCAGCAGGCCTTCCACGCCGTGGATTAGGTCGTCCTTCGACAGGACTTTCAGTAATTCTGTCCAGAAAGAAAGAAAAGAGCATCCATGATATATAATGTCACATAGAGCTGATATCAGCTTTGCATGAAAACAGGCTCTGTTCCTAGCCTTCCATATGTCCCAGCTTATAGCAGCCGGACCCATTGTGTAAAATTTTTCACCATGGGGCAGAAACTTGGTCATCCACCTGTAATACTGGCCCACGGTAGTAAATATGCAAATTGCACCTATACAAGTACCAATGTATCCCTAGACTACTTTAGTCACAGGGCATAAAAAGAATAAGTGTCTTAGAGGTTCTTGCTGAGTACAGAAATCATAGTTACCATTTCCTGTCCATTTCATCTTAATCATGTTATCTCTGGTAAGAACCGCATCTTGTTCCATCAACCAAAGGAAGATTTTTCTTTTCAATGGTAGTATCTTTGCCTTCCAGATATGTTTGATGATTTGGTCAGGAGTGCCTCTCACCAACCAATTGTACATTATATTGATTCCAGATTTGGAGATGGTAGCAAGTAGCAACTAGCAAGTGACGGAGCATGGGAGAACTGTAAGTTTTGACTTGGTCTCTAGTTAGAAGCTGTCTTTGCAAATGAGCTGTAAATCGAACAATACCAGTCTCATGATAATGGGGCAGGGTTAAGGCCTTTACATCTAAAAAAAAATGTGAGGAGCATGGAATCAACTTGTAGGATTTGTTCACATTTCTTCTTTTTTCTTTCCAGGATCTGTTCCATGTAATACCGCAAGAAAAACTGATAATCAGCGCAAGAACCGGATGGCCCCTCTTGTGGGGATCGAGGGCCTCCCCGATGAGATCTTGCAGCACGTGCTGTCGTTCCTGCCGGTGCATGAGGCAGTGCAGACCTGTGTTCTTGCCAGGCGCTGGAGCCAACTCTGGAGATCCATGCCTGGCCTGCGCATCATCTGGAGAGCTGAAGATGATAGGTTCAGTCAGCAGGACGTGGAGAACATGAACAGATTTGTTGATTTTTTGATGTTGCGTCGCAATCGTGACATGCCACTAGATTTTTGTGAGATCAGTATCAGCGAGTTTGACAGGGGGTCCGAGCCAAATGTCAACTTATGGATACAACAAGCTCTGCAGTCTCAAGTTCGTACTCTCAGTGTGGAAGTCTCTTCTCTTTACTATGGAATGTGGCTTGATGGAATACTTCTGGTCTCCAAGCACTTAACGACGCTAAAGCTTCGGTTTGTAGCGTTACTAGACAAGTTTCTCGATTTCTCAAGCTGCCCAGCGCTGAAGAGTCTATTGATAAGTGATTGTAGCATTTATGTTGACAAGATATCATCCCAATCACTTCAACACTTGACCATTATTCGCTCTTGGTTCGGAGTATACATCCGGACCCGCATATCTGCTCCCAGTCTTGTTTGGCTTCAACTAACAGATAATACTATGAACCCTATACTTGAAAGCATGCCATCATTAGTAAAGGGATTTGTTAGACTCCACGACCTAAATGATTCCAAGGAACGTTGTGGTAAAGAAAAATATGGGGGTTCGTGTGACAACAGCTGTGATAACTGTGCTGATGATAGTGCCAAAAGCCGAGAGTGCGTGCTTCTGAAGGGTTTGTCACAGGCTGAAAGCTTGGAGCTGATTGCTGAACCTGAGACGGTATGTTTTCAACTGCTTTGTTTTTACAGTGTTGCTTCTGCTCCTCGTTTTTCTTTATTGCTTGTATGAATATCATCACTTGGCATATAATGTGGTTTATGTGTCATTCACCAATAGTATACTTTAAACATCATGTTATATGCAAATTGCACCTATACAAGTACCAATGTATCCCTAGACTACTTTAGTCACAGGGCATAAAAAGAATAAGTGTCTTAGAGGTTCTTGCTGAGTACAGAAATCATAGTTACCATTTCCTGTCCATTTCATCTTAATCATGTTATCTCTGGTAAGAACCGCATCTTGTTCCATCAACCAAAGGAAGATTTTTCTTTTCAATGGTAGTATCTTTGCCTTCCAGATATGTTTGATGATTTGGTCAGGAGTGCCTCTCACCAACCAATTGTACATTATATTGATTCCAGATTTGGAGATGGTAGCAAGTAGCAACTAGCAAGTGACGGAGCATGGGAGAACTGTAAGTTTTGACTTGGTCTCTAGTTAGAAGCTGTCTTTGCAAATGAGCTGTAAATCGAACAATACCAGTCTCATGATAATGGGGCAGGGTTAAGGCCTTTACATCTAAAAAAAAATGTGAGGAGCATGGAATCAACTTGTAGGATTTGTTCACATTTCTTCTTTTTCTTTCCAGGATCTGTTCCATGTAATACTGCAAGAAAAACTGATAATCGGCGCAAGAACCGGATGGTCTCTCTTGTGGGGATCGAAGGCCTCCCCGATGACATCTTGCAGCACATGCTGTCGTTCCTGCCGGTGCATGAGGCAGTGCAGACTTGTGTTCTTGCCAGGCGCTGGAGCCAACTCTGGAGATCCATGCCTGGCCTGCGCATCATCTGGAGAGCTGAAGATGATAGGTTCAGTCAGCAGGACGTGGAGAACATGAACAGATTTGTTGATTTTTTGATGTTGCGTCGCAATCGTGACATGCCACTAGATTTTTGTGAGATCAGTATCAGCGAGTTTGACAGGGGGTCCGAGCCAAATGTCAACTTATGGATACAACAAGCTCTGCAGTCTCAAGTTCGTATTCTCAGTGTGGAAGTCTCTTCTCTTTACTATGGAATTTGGCTCGATGGAATACTTCTGATCTCCAAGCACTTAACGACGCTAAAGCTTCGGTTTGTAGCGTTACTAGACAAGTTTCTCGATTTCTCAAGCTGCCCAGCGCTGAAGAGTCTATTGATAAGTGATTGTAGCATTTATGTTGACAAGATATCATCCCAATCACTTCAACACTTGACCATTATTCGCTCTTGGTTCGGAGTATACATCCGGACCCGCATATCTGCTCCCAGTCTTGTTTGGCTTCAACTAACAGATAATACTATGAACCCTATACTTGAAAGCATGCCATCATTAGTAAAGGGATTTGTTAGACTCCACGACCTAAATGATTCCGAGGAACGTTGTGGTAAAGAAAAATATGGGGGTTCGTGTGACAACAGCTGTGATAACTGTGCTGATGATAGTGCCAAAAGCCGAGAGTGCGTGCTTCTGAAGGGTTTGTCACAGGCTGAAAGCTTGGAGCTGATTGCTGAACCTGAGACGGTATGTTTTCAACTGTTCTTTGTTTTTACAGTGTTACTTCTGGTCCTTGTTTTTCTTTATTGTATGTATGAATATCATCACTTGGCATATAATGTGGTTTATGTGTCATTCACCAATAGTATACTTTAAACATCATGTTTCAGGGAGTAAATTAATGGCACAATTTATCAGATCATAATTTGTACTCAGATGGTTCCTCAATAGGCAGTATTGAAATAAATTAATATTTCAGGGGGTAAATTAATGGAAATAATGTGATAAGCCCTGATACATATCGCTGCAGTATTGAAATAGTGGAATTTGACACTTGTATGATAACAGATGTACCACCTCAGGGAAGTGGTATTTGATATTTGTATGATATCAACGCCACATCTATGAGTGTGGAACTTGAATCAATAATTTTTGTCTATGTGATAAGCCCTGATACATATCGTTGCAGTTTGTCTATGAGTGTGGAACTTGAATCAATAATTGTTTCAAAAAAAAAATAGTTTTTTTCCATCTAGTCTATAACAGCATTATCCTGGGTGAAAGGCAATAAGAACTAAGCATGCCATAATTATTTTTGTTTATGTATAAACTTTGATGAATACGATTCATGAAAGCTTCTGTTACTGTGACCTAGTTTGTCTTTATTTTCACTAAAAATCAGACATTGAGCTGTCCCTGCACCTTTGTACTTTGTCCAGTTTATTTTCAAGAGGGATTTGATGTGGTGCCCAATCTTTAGCAAGATGAAGAATTTGTTGCTTAATGAATGGTGTGTTGCTCTCGATTTCCGTCCACTAATATGTTTGCTCCAACATGCTCCTGTTCTAGAGAAGCTCACTCTTCAACTTGATCGGGTATATGTTATAATAACTATCATAGCTTTCATCATATTAAGTTATTATACACCTTTATTGATTTTAGGTAACTATTATGTTTAAGACAGGCACCCAAGAATTGGTTGGAACCCTACATTCCGTCACAAGATCCGTCTGCATCAAAGAAACCTCAAAGTAATTGAGATTAAGTGTGAAAAGATTGATGAGAGAGTTCACCAAGTTTCAAGGATTCTGAGCATCAACAACATATATCTTGAACGAATCAATATCCAGTTGTCTTCGAGATGTTCAGAATGTGAGTTTCCAATGGTCATTCTTCTATTTTATGTTCCAGAGGTGCATAGAATGAACTATTATGGGTGTGCATGCTTGTCTGTCTTTATGTCTGGGGTTGGGCTATTTGGGGGTTGAGATATCTTTTGTCATGCTAGAACTTCCAGGAGAATGGCATAGCTGCCATCTAAGCCCATTTTTTCTTTATTGTCGATATTATGTTCTTTTGTAAGCTATAGAATTGGATTTACCGAGTCGTCTCACCTGAGTCTAATACGGGTGACCTGATTAATGACGATGGCAATCTTGTTGCTTTCATGTAGCAGTGATATGTCTACTAGCTATTTTCACTTACTGTGTTTTCTTCTAACTCCCTTATATGCACCAAAATGCTCATATATCATATGGCATGCCACTTGGAAGGTAGTCAATAACAGAATGTCCACTGCCAGCCATTCCTATAATGTCCTAACGTCTACTATATATCCCGTTCTAAGGGATGTAACAATAAATAGTGCAGAAAAAATAATTAACTAAGCTACTACTTACGAATTTAAGCTACATTCTCACAAAGGTCACATGATAATCATATGTTTATAAATTGGTACAAAGTCTATGCACAAGGACTCCTCAAATGTTAGTTGAACAACCATGTAATAGCAATGTTTAAAATGTTGAATGATTCCAATGCTTAAATATATTGTTCTTTTTTTAAAAAAATATTTTTCTCATTATGAGATTAAGGATACAAATAGATAGTGCCCTCATGCCCACCGTGCCTTGTAGCTTTCCCCCATTTATTCACCTGTTGATTTCTGTGTTAGGATGAACCTTTTGATGTTTTATATGTCGGAATTTAAAACTATTAGGTTCGTTTCTATTGATTCAGTTTGTTTCTCTATAAATGCTGTTGTACTTTCTTTAAATCATACTGGATAAAATCAACATGCCTGTACTAGTGTGGAGCTCGTTTGGTCTCAAAAGAGGCCTGAGCTTAATTATGGCAGCGTAATCCGTGAACTGCAGCAAGGGAATCGTGGAATGGCCAGCATACTATATATTACTCCAGATTGACAAAGCTAAAATTGCCAGCAGTTCCTCTAGGTTTGGCATGCTTAGCAACTGTGCACTGCTACAAGATGATCACGTCCCAGCTAATATGAATTTCTATTCTAAACTGGAAAAAGAAGACTCCACCACGATCATATACATCTGCGAGTACTTTGATCTGGAAAGAATTTATCTACCATACTTTTGACGAATTCATTTGTGAAGTCATGTTTCAAACGATTTTCCTATTCTGCATCACAACTTTCTTTTTTCTTTTACTGAAAAGTATATAAAGATTACACACAGTCACAAGGTTGACAGAGAGAGATGATATAGTGGTCAATATACTGGTTATAGCTGTGCTAGTGTAATATTCAATCACATGCTGGTGATAGTTCATGATATCGTAGTTCATAATGTCTTAGTCTCCTGGAATCCAGGACACATGGATAGTGCCATTTTCCTGCTGTCATGGTCGAGACGCTTTTGAACCAGATTGTCCAAGCCGTAAGAATCACAAAATGGCTGGTTTTCTTTTGATAGGTCTGCATTAGTGCATGAATACAATATTTAGGGTTCATTTCGCTCATTAGGTTAACCTTCAGCATTGGGCAACGGGTCACCTTTAACCTTACAAGTTACAAGTAATTAGTGGAAATTGTCGATTTTACTCTGGGTGCGACATACTGAATAGGAATAATTAGACATTTTTCCTGCTGTAATAAGTTAATTGGTATGCTATAGAAGCGTGTGCACTGCTTAAAGTAACGGTTCATAATACATTCATCCCGGTTTGCCGCAATTAAAATGATCCAAACACTTTTAGTTTTACTCAATTGTTTACAGTTTCGATAAATACTTTTTGTAAGGAAATTAACATATACATTGCTCTTATACACTGTGCCCCTTTATGTTTATGTAGGTTACAGTTTCCAACAGAATAATGATCTACGGTGGTCGTGGTGATATATTCTATGCACATATGCAATCCCTGAAGACCTGGCCATTCCGAATTGCAAGATCGATGTAATTTTCTCTCCTATGGGTACTTGGATCTTATGCACACCAGTTCAAATTTAAAACTGGCGATGTAATTTATTTAAATGTTTATGGGCCTGGTTTAATTACCAATCATCCTGTTTTGGTCACACCTATGGTAACTTCTGTAAGAGATGGTGATTCGTAATTATAATGGATCATACTTAGCTAAGGTGTACACTATGTTTGCTTGGATCTGCTGCTGATCAATGTTTTTCTAGATGGCCTTTTCTCTTTCAAAACAGTACATGATCCAGCGTTTCAATGTTCTGGATCTTTTTTTTCATTATTTGGCACAATCGAAGGCCTGTTGGCACAATCGATGCCTGTTGGGTTATATTCTTCTTGGTTTTCAAAGGCACACGGTATGTGGAGTATTATATTGGCTGGTATGTTTGCTTTCAAGGGAGGTATATGGAGCATTACTTATACCTTGCTACTGTACGTACTCCATTCCATTTCTGATAAATTGGCTCGTCACCTCCAGTCCAGGTATTGCCTGGACAACTCCAGTGGCCAGCCAAAATCAGCTCTCTTATCTATGCATATGTCGAATTAAGAATGTCACCGGTCCAGAAGTAGTCCTGTTATTTGATGTCACTGTCTTCACTGGTATATATCCTTGCACTTTGATTCATGGTATATTATTCATATTCGATTCTGAGCAGACATTATTATTTGATCTGTTAACTGATCCCCATACGGCTCATTTCCCATAATTTATTGGGTTTCATTTTTTTTGAATGAACTGGCAGGGCAATCATATTTCTTTTTCTGTTTTCTTCAACATCTCCGGCAAAAGGCCGCGCCCGCTGCCGCGGGCGACGAGGAGAAGCAGCGGCAGGTCGTGCGGGCCACAGCAACGTGAAGTGGCACAGCGGAGGCGTCAGGGCCGCGGCGCGAGAGGCCGCGGCAACAGTGCGACCAGGGCGCGGTGCATGCGCAGCGAGGAGGAAGGAGGGGAGGATGCGGGTGCGCGGTGGTGTGGTGGTAGGCTAGTAGGAATGAGGGGAAGGAGGAGGAATAGTCTAAGGAGATGGGATCGACCAAAAGAAAGGCTCCGTAAGGTAACCTTGGGGTTGATGTCCTGTTGTTTTTTTTGCCTTCCATCCCAACTTTCACTTTCTTCCCTCTCCTGACTTGCAACAATTTCCCAGGTACTTAATTTCTTTCCTGCATCTCACCCGCTCAGCCCGAGCCTCCTCATCTTCGCTGCTAGGGTTCTGGGCTTCCTCCAAGTCCATTCTTTCCTGCAGCTCACCAGCACAGTAAAAGCCTGCTCATCCTAACAGCAAAAGTTTTGGGGCTTCCTGTGCTTTCATGCATGTCACCGACTCCAGTCGAGCATCCTCATCTTCGCGGTTAGGTCTTTGGGGCTTCATGATCGTTTTGTTCCCCATTTCGGTCACCAGAAACAGTACGTCATTTTTTTATAATAGAATGATTTTATTCCAGCCTCTGCAGAACCACTACGTCATGTTAAGCCTATAGAAATCCTAGATCTCCCCATTTCCAAGAAGATCTCTTTTGTTCGATCTGGTTTAGTATCAAGGTTCTTCTTTCTCTCTTTCTATATATATGAACTAATACTCCCAATTCCTACTGTTGTACTGTACACCTATAAGAACTCCTTTGAAAAAACATACTAATCCTAAACAATGAAACCTACCTAAGCATAAGCAAGCCTTAGTCACAATCCCTACTCTCAAGCTTCAAGTCCCTACTGTACCTATTATTTCCCTTGCCCTACTAAGTGAATGAGAGAGAGTTGTGCCCTATCCTCCTATTCCAATCAAGCAAAAAGTTGTTTGTACCACCCTAGCATGTTACTAATATGTGTCACTACAACTAAAGAAAAGTGTTACTAAGACTTTTAGTAACACAAATTTATAAGTGATCTCATATGTGGTGTTATTCAAACAAATTATATTGTGTTATTGTTTGTGAAAAAAATATGTTACAATAATAATTTAGCAACACATGTCAGTGTGCTATTGAAAAAAAAGCTCCAAGTCGAGTAAGATATTCCAAAGGGGCAAATACTCCACTATTACACCAACTGTTAGTGCCCCTTGGATAGTTTGCTTGCTAAATCTTCGCTTAGGTATGATGACAAACAGCCGAGGGGCAATATCACTAATCCGCTGCCCGTGTAGACAGCAATCAGTCCAAAAGAACATGTTTGCTCCATCACCAATTTCAGTTTGCATGGCCACTGAAAAGAAGGCATGAACCTTGTCGGGAACCTGAATAGGACCAGGGGCGATCCGGCTCAGTTCGCTCCAGCCACAACCACCTCATACGGAGTGCCCAGCCCAGCTCTTTCAAACTAGAGATGCCCAAGCCTTAAACACATTGATTTCTTTGTAACACAATGCTCAAAACATAATTTTTGTGTTACCAGAATAATTAACTATAAAACACACTCAGTAACACAAAAACTTGTGTTACTACGAAATATTGTAATACATTTTTACTTGTGTTACAAATATGTGTTACAAAATGTATGCCATCCCGCCCGCGTCATTAGATCAGCCTTCCATCCAGGCAGCTGATCTGCAATTCTGTCAAAAAACTGGTTGAACTTGATCCCTAGTGAGCTTCTTTAGGGACAGCGGCAGGCCCAGATAATAACGGCAAGGAAAGTCAGAGATGTCGCTGAGTTTCCACTACACTATACATGATTATATGATTATATGCTACCTTTATGTAATATTCACTGCAGCCTAGGAAAAGCGTTACTACATATTGTAGTAGTAACACATAACAATACATTTTTGTGTTGCTATGAATTTTAAGATTACTATGTTTCATTAAAACATATTTCTTTTTTTTGTAACATTATGCTCATAACACTATATTTGTGTGGCTAGAGTGCTTCTCTGTAACCTATTTTACAAAACAAACATTTGTGTTAAAACTACACTCGGTCATACAAAGGGTTGTGTTACTATAAAATATGTTTGTAACACATTCTTATTTATTTATATGTATGTCTTGTGAGAGATATGTTTTGTAGTAGTGTTTCCAGGACCTGTTCGACATAATGCCGTAAGAAAAATTAAAGGCCTACCGCTGGGGCAAGAATCAGAGGGCGCCTCTTGTGGGGATCGAAGTCCTCACAGATGAGGTCTTCTAGCACGTGCTGTCGTGAGAGGCAGGGCAGACCTGTGTGGTTGCCATGAACTGGAGCCATCCCTGGAGATCCATGCCGGGCTTGCGCATCAACTGGAAAACTAAAGATGATAGGTTCAGCAGGATGCGGAGAATATGAACATATTCATTGAATTTTTTATGTTGCATCGCAATCGTGATGTGCCACTGGACTTTTCTGAGATCAGTATCAGCGAGTTTGACTACGAGGAGTCTGAGCCAAATATCAACTTATGGATACAACAAGATCTGCTGTCTCAAATTCGTATTTTTGGTGTGGAGGTTTTTACGATGAACTTTGGAATTTGCATTGGCTCGATAAGTAGATGACACACCACTCATCTTCAAGCACTTAACGAGGCTAAAGTTTTGGTTCGTAACATTATGGGGCGAGTTTCTCGATATTTCAAGCTGCCCTGCGTTGCAGAGTCTCGCTATTTCACGTCAAGCTTATAGTAACATTAACGTGTATTACTACAACCTAAAAGAATAACACTAAGACTTAAGTTCTGGTTGGTGATGTTACGAGAACAAGTTCTGGTTGGTGATGTTGTGAAAATTTGTTACAATAATAAATGTAGTAACACAAATAAAAGATATAAAATATTTTTTTTTACTTTTAGGAATTCCTAGAAATATGCTAACCTTAATTGGTTATAAATTATAAAATATTTGAATATATGTTACTGAAACCCAAGAAAAATGTTAATATGTCTTGTAGTAACACATAATAGTAACATTTTTTGTGTTGCTATGAATTCTAAGATAACTATGTTTAGAACACAAAGCTTTATTTGTAACACTATGCTAGTAACACTATTTTTGTGTTACTTTACTGTAACATATTTTTACAAAACAACCATTTTATTTTGTGAACCAGCATTTGTGTTACACAAATGCTTGTGTTACAAGTACACTTAGTAACACAAAGGTTTGTGGTACTCTCAAATATATTTATACCACATTTTTATTTGTGTTACAAGCATGTGTTACAAGAGTTATTTTGTAGAAGTGTTGATGATGGATAAGGGTTTGTAACATTTATGTGAAGAAGATATCATCCCAATCACTTCAATACTTGATTTTCATTCGCTCTTGGTTCGGAGTAACATCCGGACCTGCATATCTGCTCCAGTCTTGTTTGGCTTCAAATGACTGATAATACTAAAACCCCTAAACTTGAAAACATGCCATCATTAATAAAGTGATTTATTAGACTCCGTGCCCTAACTGATTCCGACGAACGTTGTGGTAAAGAAAAATATTGGGCTTCATGTGACGACAGCTGTGATAATTGTGGTGATAAACTGCCAAAAGCCGAGAGTGCGTGCTTCTGCTTGGAGCTCGTTGCGGAACCTGAGACGGTATGTACTGTTTGCGACTGCTTTGTTTTTGCAGTGTTGCTTCTGGTCTTTCTTTTGTTGTATGTACTATCAGTATATCGTGCATTGTGCAACCAATCAGAAATACTATCGGTTGATCTAAGACCTTGTTTGGATTCTTTAGCCAACTTAACACTTAATCATCAAATGTTTCGGAGGTTTCTGTTTTGATTCGGACTAATACCTCTGGCTAATGAAATATTTTCCATCAGTTCCTCTCGAAGAAAACGAATGAAAAAAAAAGAGGCGGCTGTGGGAGGGCAATTTTCCCCCCTTTTTCTACAATTAATGTTTAGTCACTTTTACGAGGGTTGGGGTGACTAAAAGTTTAGAGGTGGGCTGGCTAACAGTTTAGTTACTTTTAGTCGCCATGTTTGACTAAAATTTATCACACCTCTCTCTGGAACCCTCTCGTGTCCGCTACAGTTGAAAGGGAGAGAAAAGCGTCACCGGGTCGCCGTCGATGGAGCCGGCGATCTCCTCCACCTCCGATGGCCGACTGGGCTTCAAGAGGTGGAGGAGCTCGCTGTGCTCTCGCCGGGTGGCGGTGTAGGTCCTAGTTTAGGTTTTCCTTCATCTAGGGTTAGGCTTCGGCGGTCATCGACGGGGCTGCGGCGGCGATGGCCTCGGGTCCGAATAAGTCCCCCTGATCTTGGGTCGTGCCCTTCTGGTACTCCACTCTAACGCCAGTGACGAGCTTGTGGCGGTGGGCCTCCCGTCGGGGGGTCCATGTATAGGAGTCGGCCGTCGGTTCTCTTCTACCTTGGCGTTTCCCGAGGTGGGGAGGGGGTCGGCCTTTTGGATCTGGGACGAAGAGGAGGTTGCGGGTTGGCGGATGGTTGGAGGTCGGACCGAGCTCGGAGATCCCATGGCCGCTTCCAGTGTTGACGGCAAGTGGAGGTTGGAGTTGGTCGAAGCCCGGGGCGCGCCCCCGACCGACGGCGCGTTCAGTTCTTGCGCATCTCGCTATGTGGCGATGGGGCTTCTTCTTCCATTGCTGGAATGATGGAGGCGGCGGGTCCGGCTGGTGCCGGCGAGGGTTGGCGATGGCGGATCTCGCCGTTCCTGACAAGCAAAAGGTCCAGGCGCTCTTTGCAATTTTTGTTTTAGTTAGAGGCTTTTTTGCTTATTGGGTGGGACAGCTGTCCTATGTATCCTTCTACAGCGTACCAGTTTGTGTCCCCTTCCTTGACTTTAATACAGGTATGTTTGATAAAAAAAATTGACTAAAATTTATCGGCTTAAAGTTTAGAAGGTGGATCAAAACATAACCTTAAAAAATAAGATATTGGGAAATGAAATAACTAGAGACGAAATATCTTATATTTTGCCGGAGCTTAATTTCGTCCCTAAGCATTAAAACAGGTCGATAGCTTTGGTTATGAATCCTGCATGCACGACAGTAGAACGTATGCATTTGACGTTATTGCAAGACAGTAGACAGCGGTCTTAAACCTGAAAGACTGTATGTGTCCTTCCCGTCATACAGGAAATGGCATAGGCAGCGCGGAGTGATGCAGGATGTGGCCACCCAGCTGCCGCGCTGTGCTTTCCAGCGACATGGGACAGAGAAAGTGAAAGCCCTCACCCTTGTTCCATGGATGACATTGGATTCCTGATTCGATTCGGACTATCTTTGTAACAATTGGTTAAATCTATAAAATACTGCCTTTTAAAAAAAACTAACAAGGAAGTGGATCTAGAGCAACCTTCTCTGCGTTTGCGAAGATGGATGTCTCTGTTCAGACACTTTTACTATGCATCACGATTTCAGTGGCAAAAAGGTATATCTTGGATGAAATCTCACCATCCATTTACATAGATAACATCGTAACTAGTCAATGGTTTAGATAGTATTTTTCAATACTACGTACATGATACCCATGATGCTTGCGGATTTAACTGAGAAAATGAACAGTGCGCATCATAACTCTTTTAGAAGAAAGCTAATAACACAATGTTACAAGAAGATTAAGATGACCACACATGACCTCGACTAACTAGGCGTGTCACGCATGAACTTGCAGCTCAGACCAAAAACAAAATTAATTGAACCTTTTTTTGCGAAGTAAAGTTAATTGAGCTTCTAATCAGAGTCCAGTTACTAGATTGGCCGTTTTGAATGTTGAGGGATGTTTGGCTCTCTAGTGTTTTAAACTAATGAGGAATGTTGAGGGATGTTTGTCATCCTTCATTATGTGTGCTCCCTAGTGTTTTAAATTTTTGATGTTAAAACCACGTTCCTGCTCAAATGTCATTTTAAGTACCTACTTGTCACGGACACTGCAAATAATGAAGGATGACATCAGTATGGAAGGAAATGGCGCTGTACATTGGACGTGCAACCGCGCGTGCTTGACGGACAGCCACGCGTTTAAACAATGTGTCCACATACGTGTCCTTGCTTCCTTGGGTTCATTCTCTAATTTCTCTGTTCTAAACCTGGTTCTGGCACCATCAGGGTCGTTTTGTGGAAATATATAAAGGTAAACCAACATCATGGCTAAATTTTGTTGGTTACGCATTGAAGTAGTGCATATACAGATGCATTTCACCTTGAAATAAAAGTTTTCTTTATCTATAAAATATATAGATGCATGTTTAGAACTATGCATTCCTAACACATTTTTTCGTGTGTTCTACAGACCACAATATATATTTCTCAACCTGTAAACCTATCTCAATGCACAAGCCTACTACGTCAATGCATGTCCTCGTTCCACTTGTTATGAATGCACAAGTTTTTGACGGAGAATATGTAACATGCATGCAGCGCCCATCTCATGCATGTACATTCAGGACGGACTGATTATGCCAAATCTTTGAATTATATGGGCTGAATTGAATGAAGGTCAAGACGCGAGATGGAAACGCACGTATGATTTTTAATGTTTTTTCTCATAATGCTAGAATGAGCGGCAAATCAGAATACTTAATTTATTTTGTCATCATGTGCTTACATCTGAATGGCCTAACAATTGCCCGTTGCCCATGATGTGCAACCTGCGGTTAAAGTGACTAGCGACATGATAGTCATGGTATTCACACGACGGCTAATGACAGTGATTACATTCACAAGGATGGAGGGCAACGTCCAACTTGTCATCTTGGTCGAGAGAGAGATCATCAAACCGATCTATTCTATTAAAAACTTTGAATGTTACACGGTCGAGGCGCCGCTGAAAATCACATAATTAATATACTCAAACTGGTATATATGGTGGGCGATAACAATGGAAGTAAGGCCGTAGCAGTTGGTGTGTTGTCTTGGTCATTCTATGGTACGTTCAATGACCTCCGTTGTGTGTATGATCATATTCAGTTTGAAATTGAGGGATCTACTTACGTTTGAACATCACTTTTTATTGTAAATGCACGTGCAAGTGATATGTTAAGAGTTTGTGCAGATCCGTAGTAAATAAAGAAATCAAAGTAGATTAAATTTCCCCGTGTATCTCTATTATCCTAAAATGGAGCATTCCTTGTATGCTATTGAATACTCTCTCCGGCTTTAAATTGTTGACCCTAT
>LAPY01002781.1:46738-64119 GCA_000970635.1 Eragrostis tef
GTTATTACGGGAGATCTACGAGCTCACGCCGGAGCTGCTGGTCGTGGAGGTGCGCCGCAAGTCCGGCGGCGCCGCCGAGTACGACGACTTCTTCCGGGCGCAGCTCACGCCCAGCCTGCGCGATCTCGTCAGCGACGTCGGCAGCTCGCCCTCGCCACGCCTCGCTTCTACCGATGAACTGTCGCGGAGCCTGTGAATCTGTGATCGGTCCATCGTGGCGCGCAGTTCATGCGGACACGCATGCCTTGCATGCACGTTCCTCCTCCGGCGTCGGTCTTGGTGCTCGTCGCCGCGAATACAGCTTGCATTGTTTTATCGTCCATGCAAAATACAGGTAGAAATGTACGCACGTACGTATACGGAAGAGACAAATTTACGCATAAATACACTGGTAAACACCAGGACAATTTTTGGCAGTGTCGTGGTGGGTGCTATTTTGAAGCTTCCATGACACTGTTGCCGGTAAGAAACAAGGAAAAATGGGTCAAAACAAATGTAAAGTTTTGTGTAGTATATCGTGCTTGTGTAGATTTGCGTCAAGTATATATGTTTGTGAGAGTTGCTTTCTCCTGATGTATCAAACATGTAATTTGTATTCAGAGAAGCAAATGCTAATAAATTTATTGATTTTTTATTTTTAAAAATGGGTCAAGAATGTTGTGCATTACGTGGATTTTACTATAAAATTTGTTTTGCATTTTCAACTTACGTTACAACTCTCGACAATTCACGATGATGGACAGGAGAACGGGTTCATGAATTCATGCCGCCCCTTGAATTCTTCGGAAAACACTTGATTGCTCGTAGCGTATACTAGCAAATACAGGTAGAAATGGCTCTTGTAGCTTCGTGTAGTATTTAAGAGAGTCTCGCTAATGATAAACTACTAATAGCAAAAAATTATTTTGCAACTACGTGGAAATCTCCGGAAAGTATCACAAATGCTGCAAACCACAAGTGTGGAGAATATACTGCGCAACTAAAACCGGAGCTGTTATTCAATGATTCAGTGGCACGACAGCTATTAGCAGCACGAAATTTTCTCCAGGCCAGCTAATACGCAAATCAAGAATTTCAAATCCACTGAACGTGTGTACATTTGATGTTGATTAAAAAATTTTTGAGGAACCAGCCATAACAACCTTACTGCTCTGACCCTTCAATTACTCCATGCCACCTCAAAGAGTTTGACATTAAGAATAATTGTTGATGTATCAAAGTCTTGCATAGTTTAATTCGTTTACCTGCTTATATTGACGCCGAACAATCTTGCGTTCGCCCACGTAGTTGCTCGAGGAGAACTCGGCCACGGAAATCGCGTTGAACGAAATCTAATTCTGAACAGGTGTGCACGCTTAGTGTCGCTAATCAGGATTGTTTATATGGCTTAGTGCAGGAATTATGTTAATTAATCCAGGGATTCGTCGATCTTTCGGAGCTCGGAAGCGTCCCCAGTGTGACAGGGGCCCGCGGGGTACCAGCTGCTTCTGGAACGGAGCACTCTGTACTAGTAAATCAGTGTACTCTGTATTCCAATAGTGTAAGCTGTTACGGAGCCCTGCTTTCAGTGAAAGCTGTTAGACTTATACTTTGCATTTGATTGTAATTAGCCCGTGCATGGCCTTGGGCCTTGCGCCTCATGTTCACAGGCCCATGAACGGCAGCGCCTTGGCGCTAGGGTTTTGCCGCTACCGGCTCCCCTCTCTATATGTACTCAATCTTTTGATCAATGCAAATCATCACGTTAATTATTTTCGTTTTCACCGTCGTCCTTGGCGCTAGGGTTTTGCCGCTACCGGCTCCCCTCTCTATATGTACTCAATCTTTTGATCAATGCAAATCATTGCGTTAATTATTTTCTCTATCAAAAGCGAAACTTCCAATTTTTCAGAGATTCGTCAGAAATCAACGAACAACCAGCAACTTCCAAAACGCTAACAGCACAAGTCAACATTGCAAAATACTGTGCAACACATTGGGATACTGGTAATATGCACCAGAAGCACAGTTGCTGAATTTTGTAAGACTTCCTTCTGTACCAGCAGCTTCCAGTGTTGGGTAGTGGCGACAGATTTGTAGGACATTTACTTAAGTCGCACGTCATCCTTGTGCACTGCAAGATGTAGGGCAGTGATTTGTAGCAAATGTACCTCCGACTTTCTCCCTCAGTTCTTTTTTAAAATCGTCAGTTTCAAAACTAGGTTCTTTTTAAAATACTCAATTCATAATCATACTTACCACCTGTACATGTTTGGTACGTTATGCCATCATGAGTAATGGTTTTCGAACAAGAACATTTAATCAAGTTTTGAGCGTTTGGTTGATATGCATTTCAAATTGTTCGTAGTCATCGAATTAAAACATTGCTGCACCAGCAATGTTGTTTTGTTAACAATTAAAGATGGCAGAATCAAGAGAGAAAGGAATTTGGTGAAGAATTATCCTCTATAGTTGGCTTTCCAAAGTTATAAGAGAAAAGGAGAAAACATGCGACTTCTAACTTAGTGTGTTATTTAACTCTAGAGTTTCAGCAATGTTGTTTTGTTAAAGATGACAGAATCATGATTTAGAATACAGATATTCTTTCAGCAATGCCAGACGTCTTAACAACTTCACGGTCACGAGGCAAACAACGTGAAAGAACTGGTGGTCCTCTTTACAAAGCTTGGTCTTGATACCACTAAAGACGGATCTCAGTAGTGTCATCACATGACAGTCGGTTTGGACAGGTCATTACGCAAACGCATCATTCCTGATGAGTAATGTATTTGGCTACAATGGGTGCCGCATCTAGCGGTGTTGCAGTATTAGGTAAGGTTACTGCTAGCTGCAGGCCGAAGCCGTTGCCTGGGGCCGTTTCCTCAGCATATGCATCATTTCCTCTAGCTGCGCTTTCTTCGTCCTTTCGAGTAGAAGAGACTGGAATAAATTTTGGTTGAAGAAAGATCTCGGCTTAATTATTAAGGCCCATATGGTCCATCCTAATGTTAGTAAGCCCATGAATTTATATGGTGCCCCATCAGCGGCCCAAAGGCCTACGCGTCACCTAGATTGGGATACAGTCTACATAGGTCAGGAAACCCGCAGCCCAGTCAGCCTCCGCCACTTCCGGCGACGTCTCCACCACCATGGCCGCCCCCGGCGAGGTCTCCGCCAAGCTCCTCCGCTTTCTCTACTTCGCCGGCGCTGGAGGTATCCTCATTCCAAGTTACTCGTGCGTGCGCTACTTTGTGCTCGACCAATTGCTTTTCGTAACGCCTCTCTTTCTCCGCAGTCATTTGCACCAAGGCCATTAACACCTACCGCGACTACGAGCACAAGAAGGAGGCCTCCGCCGCCGTCGCTGCTGCCGAAGTTGCGTTGTCTGCTGCGACGGCAGCTGAACCCGCTCCAGCAAGTGTCGTCGCCGCGGCCTCGAAGCCCTGATTCCGGTGGAGGTCCTATCTTCGATATTTAGGGATCTTGGGGATTTTGCTTGCAGGAGAAAGGGATATAGTCTTTGGTTTGGTTATATGTATCGAATCACGGTGACATGAAGCAATAAGAATCATAAACCTTCCATTTCCCCATGCTGATGCTGTTGATGTGAGCTTGAATTTTGACTACTCAATTTCGGTTGATCTAAAATGCTATTTCACCTTTCTTAGTTAAAGGGGTCGCGACCTGTTATTAACTAGGAAAGCACTTGCTTTGTTTGTGCTGTTACTTTATTTACCTAAACCCTGTGCTAATTTGGTAGCCTCAGTAAGCAAGTAGTCTACCAGTGATATTATGTATTCTCGTAGACAAGAATTTGATCTCCGTGTCCATTGATAGATGGCTTGACGCTACAGTTCGAGACTGCCAGAAAGTTCAGTGATACTTGTGATGGTTATGTGTCAGTTGCATTGGTTTTTCAGCCAAGGATTTGGCAGAGTTCAGTCATATGATGCTGCTGTGTTTTTTTTTCCCTTTTATTTCAGACATGCAGAGATTTAAGTAGTATGCAAATTCTCAAGATTGTTATATTTATTCTTTGGTTCTCTTTGGCCAATTCCCTCATGGTTGGGAGCACTATTTGACAGGAATTAGATGCATCTGATTTGTCGCTGGGGGGTCCATGAACAATATTCAGGGTCCTTTCATGATTAAGACTTATTGCAGCAATCAGGGTGAGTTTAAGACAGTAATGGAAAGATAGCTTTCACCTCTTCTTCACAGCAATTGGATTACACTATGTTTTTGTGTGGATTCCATCCGGAGGCGCTGGAAAGGCAATGTTCTTATGACTTTGGTACGAGCATTACCCTACCTTGGTGTCATCTGTGCAATTTGTTTTTTTTTTTCGGTCGTAACTCTTGCAGTTACGATGATGAACTAGGAGGCATCACGGAAACTTTGTTATACAGTTAATTCTTGTTAATCTTATTGAGACTGATCTTTGAAAAGCATAAATGATTCCATGCCTAGCATGTCAAAAGGACATTTAAGATCATCTTATTCTTTTCCGGCATAGTGGATTTCTTCTCTGCAACATGTCGCCTTCACAAGCTTGGCTCAAGATCATTTCCTGCTTTATGAGAACAATTTATTACTCCAAATATGACCAGTACGCACGATAAATAAATATCTATGTGTATATATTCTAGAACTAATGTTTATTCACATGTATCAGTTGGTATATCAGTATTTCTTCAACTGGAAACATCTTTGTTACTTCATTACTAGAAAAATAATTCCCTCCTAAGACTTATATCACGAGCAAGAAATACCACATACCAGAAACAAGCCATATGTATACGACTCTTGGTGATGCACCTTCTAAATTTAATATGACTTAATCATCTTTAACTTTATAATCATTGTTTCTTCTGATAATCTAATCGTTGATTGGCAGTTGTGAGACTGAGATCAAGTTAGTATACTTGTTGAGGTTATGTGAACAGCTTTGTATGAAAGCATTAAAACTAATAGTATTAGTTTTTATCCTTTTCTTGGTCTAATTTGTTCCACAAAGCCTGAAAAATAAAACTGAGAATTTGTCAAAAACAAAAAATTATGTAAAATTTTACTTCTTTTCGTGCAATTACAATTTACTTGGAGCGTCACAAGGGGTAGGATGTGCCATACTCACAGGATATAATGAGGAATCAGTTCTTCGCTTTTATGACTCATAAAATTGCTTATAACATTTCATTCATGTTAACCTGTTCTTTGTGGATTTTCATTACCATGTATATTGGTTTCACAGTTCCCTTAGTGATATTTTCTCCTTTTGCAGGTGATGATATTTGTCACAAAACAACAGTAAAAAGGATGAGACTGCCAATCTTAGTGCTTCTATTGGTGAGAACAGGAGTTCCATGTTTAACAATTGCTACAACAAAAGAAAAACTGGCAAAATGCTCAACAAAGAGCCCTAAAGGGAAAAGAAGAGGAGATTCGAGGATGGATTGTAGTTGCATCTCTGGTAAGAGGTTGCACTTCAGTGAGATCTCTCGTGATCAACTTAAGAAGACTGCTTTGGAGGTGATGACTCAGCTAGTGAAGCAAGCTTTTCCTCCGACTGACCGGTCCAGCAGATGTCCTTGAGTGAAGGTCTTAGGCCCTTATTGCAGAACTTTTCGTACTCCAACGTGTCCCCAGCCGACTTCTTCACCTCAACGACATAAAAGGCGGGTGTTACCTCAAAGATCTCCGCATCGATCGCTAGCTGGCCCTTCCTCCCTTCTTTGGACCCCTGCAGCTTTACCAGTCCATCCTGTTTCTGCACCTTGAAGCACTCTGTCTCAGCAATCTGCTCCAACTTCGACACTATTGCTGATGCTGGCTTTTGGGTCATGAACCGTGAGTTTGCCTTCTGCTCTTGATCCTTCTCGAACAGGCCTGACAGATCAAATCCTTTGGAGTGGGAGATGATGTCGAATGCATTCAAGCTTGTTGGCTTCAAGGGACTCTCTGGGTGTTCCACCTTGTTGACTTCATTGGCCTTGTTCTCAGTGCTGAAAGCAGCTTGCACATCCTTGAGGCTGTTTGAGGTGTGCAGCTGTGCTAACATCACTGGTGGTTTGTACCCCTTCTTGAACCACGGGTGCTCAACCAGCTTCTCGATGGTGATCCTGGTCTTTGGATTCGGATCAAGGAGCCTGGACAGAAGCCGCCGTAGGTCAGAAGAGAACCACTGCGGGTACTTGACATCGCCTCGGCTAATCTTCCGGTACATTTCCATTAAATTTGCGTCATGGAACGGGAGGTAACCAGCAAGAAGAACAAAAAGAATGACACCGCAAGACCATATGTCCGCTTTTGCTCCATCATAGCCCTTCTTGTTGATTATCTCTGGTGCAACATATGCAGGTGTGCCGCATGTCGTGTGCAGAAGCCCGTCCTGCTTCTGGCACTCCCTGAGGGCACTAAGGCCAAAGTCCGACACCTTGAGGTTGCCATTCTCGTCCACCAGAAGGTTCTCTGGCTTCAGGTCCCGGTGGTAGACACCGCGGCTGTGGCAGAAGTCCACAGCACCTATCAGCTGCTGAAAGTACTTCCTTGCCACATCTTCCTTGAGCCGGCCCCTGGCAACCCTGGTGAATAGCTCACCACCACGGACATACTCCATGGCAAAGTATATCTTGCTCTTGCTGGCCATGACCTCGTGTAGCTGGACGACGTTGGGATGACGGACAAGGCGCATGACAGAGATCTCCCGCTTGATCTGCTCAATCATGCCGACACGCAGCATCTTCTCCTTGTCAATGACCTTAATGGCCACGCTCTGGCTGGATGCAAGGTTCCGAGCATGGTACACCTTGGCAAAGGTGCCCTGCCCGAGCATACGGCCAAGCTCATACCGGTTCATGAGGATGGTGGCCTTCTTCTCCATCCTTTTTGATTCTTCAGCACAGCAGCAACAACAGGCGGAACGGTTAACAAAAGTCTGCTCCACACCACTTCGTGCCTCTATCTTCCTCCCTCCCTGGCAGGAGGAGAGGAAGAAGAGGCGAAGGGCGACGGAGCTGGCGATGTGTTCGAAGGAAGCCAAGACACACAACTGATGTGCTTGGAATCCTCCAAGGAGGAAGGAGAAAAAATAGAGGGGAAATAGTCTATGGTGGTTAGAGCTTTCCCTGTGACATGAGGCCAGGATCACTCTTCCTCTGGGTGGAACAGGCTGCCTAATAATAGGCCAAGTATTCCAGTTGGATGGTTGTGATCTTGTGTGCTATTTGTAGGATCCCTGGTAGGGCCTGAATCATATCATCCTAGCAAGTCTTATTTCTGCAGTTATTACATGTGGCATTCGTGATGGACACTGGTGATGGATTCTGAGATGTGATCGCATTTTCATCTATATTGTGATTTCCTTAAGAAGATATGGACTAGTTGAGTGCCATGTGCGGAGCTACTTAAGGCATGGTGTGTTCTGGTATGGGCATGCTACATATCTCGAGCTGAATGTGGGCATCATGTTAGATGTTTTTCCGATAACAAGTAGTTTGGCAAGTTCAGAAATAACATGCATGTGTAAGTATGTTCGTTCGTGGAGTGTTTGGCTATTATTGATCCAAATCTGGTACAACCTGGACGATCCTGAATGCAACTGATACCAACCTGTCTTCCTCTGCGTTTCCGCAATGCATTTGTGGTATTCTGCTTTTGTACCTTTCGTGTCTGTCTAAGCTGTAGTCTTTGAAAGTGCTTGTAGAGTTGTAGTTTAAGCATGACTGCTAGTTTCAAGAGTCAAATTCCGTGATCATGATTTAAACATTGATCTTTAACTGGTGCAATCCTCAATTCGGCGCCAGTGCCAATCACACGTTACACCTTGTCCTTGTGTACATATGCGTTTAGATGTCAGACTTTGGTGTTTGAATTTTCTCCCCTTTTTTTGTGGCAAATGAAAAGCAACAATACAACGAAAAGAATCTGCCGGAGTGCGTCAGCCTATTTTCGCATTCACGGTCAGGATTCCACAAACGGCACGGTGTCCCACAGGGAGCAATGACGTTGAGGCGACAGGGGACACCTGGTTGGCTGAAACTTCAGACAGAAAACACAGCACTCGTGTCGCGTTCTTGTATTAAGGGCTCCTTTGGATTGGAGGAAAATTTTTCCTTTCCTGCGTTTTTCCTGTGAAATTGAACTGTTTTCTGTGAAATTCCTATGCAATTCCTGTGAAATTCCTGCGTTCCAAACGAGCCCTAAACGCACATCCAACCTCCGATTCTCTATAGGCACACTTCCGCCTCACATGCACACGACCTTCAGTATTTTTAGCATTGGTTTAACAAACTGAAAAGGTTTATCCTTAGAAGAAACGCCCAATTTCGTCCTTGGACCTAGTCGTGAACTCCCTCTAGGCGCAAATGCTTGATGCTGGAGACATGTTGATGGCAATCGAACAGATCGTTTTGGTCTGTTAATTGATTTGGTCTCTCAAAAGAGACTATTGAATACGATGGACATGTTACCAACTTGAGTGACAAATGAATAGTTTCTCACAACAGTGCCTCTTTTACTAGAGCTTGAGTCTGGGTTATTCCCTCAATCATGCAATATAATGTGACATTCTACCAAAAGAAAGTTCAGTGGCTAGCTTCTCAGAGGCTTTTATGGATTAAAATCAAGCCAAATCAATCAATTTTAAATGATGATTTGACATGAAAGTGTACACAATTAGGCCGGTTACCGTCGAAATTATGACTACCTAATTCTTCCGCAACAGATACAAATAAGGAAAAATTCGTCTAGCGAAAGTGGGTGCAACTTGTAACCAAATCAGGAATTGATACAATGTATGTTTGGCAAGGCACCACTGTACTTTGAACCTCGTCCCTCTTTCAGTTAGGAGTATTAGAAACCGGCAAATTGGCTCTTCTTTGGTGTAGAAACAAAATCACATGTACCTGAAGACTACATATTCCAAATTGGTCTCCCTTTTAAGAAAATAGCGGCATTTGATTTTGTTGCAGTTAGACGCAGTGTCGTGATAATCACAAGTTAGGCTCACAGATGAACCACAATGCAAACATGCAAAAATCAATGCTTGTGGATGGTGTTGAGTGAGCATGTGGACTGTTTCAAAACCTAACTTCTCGCATCGACCAAGGGTGCGACAATAAGTTTGTGATGGAGGTAGTTTTTGTATTATTGGTGGCTTTGGTAAATGATCCGCCAGTCTGCAACAATAATGCGAGCCAGAAAACAACATCGAGGAAATGGGTAAAGTCGTCACAAAACCTGAATGCAACAGCCCCTGGATTATTACTCCATACTCCTTCGAATCAGTCCACACTCATTTGGATGTAAAGACCTATGTACTCAGAAACTTGAAGATTCTGAGCGTTCATCTAACAGTGATAACATCAATAGTTTAGTTTGACATTCTACCAAAAGAAAGTTCGGTGGCTAGCTTCTGAAAGGCTTTTATGAATTAAGATCAATCCAAATCAATCAATTTTAAATGATGATTTGACATGACAGCTAGACTGGTTATTGTCGAAATTATGACTCCATAGACAACCTAATTCTTCCACAACAGATACAGATAAGGAAAAAGAACGTTCCCTCGATTTCGTCTGGTGAAAGTGGGCGCAACTTGTATCCAAATCAGGAATTGATACAATGTGTGTTTGGCGAGGCACCATTGTACTTTTTAAGCTTATTATCCCTTTTTTCAGTTCTTACAACTTTGGCAAATTGGCTGTTTTTTTCCGGACCAAACCACGATGGTTGTTTAGTTATTATCGATCATGTGTAGCTCTTCTTTGGTGTAGAAACAAATTCACATGTACCTGAAGACTACACATTCCCAATTTGTCTCCCTTTTAGGCAAACAGAGGCATTTGATTTTGTTGCAGTTAGATGCAGGGTCGTGATAATCACCAAAAGTTAGGCTCACAAATGAACCACAATTCAAACATGCAAAAATCAATGCTTGTGGATGGGGTTCAGTGAGCATGTGGACTGTTTCAATACCTAACTTCTCGTGTCGACCAAGGGGGCGACAATAAGTTGTGTGATGTAGCTTTTGTATTATTGGTGCACGATCCGCAACTTGATTTCAGTCCGCAACAATAATGCGAGCCAGAAAACAACATCGAGGAAATGGAGTAAGTCGTCATGAAACTTGAATGCAACAGGCCCTGGATTATTACGCCATACTCCTTCGAATAATTCCACGCTCATTTGGATGTAAAGACCTATGTATTCAGAAACATGAAGACTGAGCGTTCATGTGACAGTGATAAACACCAATAGTTTGTTTCGCTTACACAGTTCAACGAATACTCATTAAGCCACTTTCCCCCTTCTATGTTAAGATCAACATGAACGTTAGATACCCTTGTTTTGTCACGACATTTCCACTTCACAAATGGACATCACATATAGTAGTATAGTGCCGTTTGTAGTGAAAGAATCTGTTTGGAGTAAAGAGAATAAGGCAATAGACTAGCACAAAACCGACGCAAGAACAAGAATGATCTCATTTATTTACCTTAAAAAGTTACTACATTGTTATTTAAGAAAGGACAATAACTTCTCTTGCTATTGATCAGTTAAGTACTGATCACTAAGATCTCTGTGTCATCACTCATAAGTTTTTTTTCCCACGTGATTGCCAGGAACCATTCATGCATAACGTTTTCTCTTGACATCAATTTCCAGTAAATAAACTAATCAAGTGATTTGGTAACTACTGTAGAATAATTGCTAAGGGGATGGTGGCACAGGATCTTGATCTTCGCATTCCTTTTCTTTACAGGACTTCAGATAGCAGAGTTGCCGCCTTAGATGCAATATCTGTCAGCACATAAAGAATAAACTAGTTTACCTGCTAATCAGACACCACGAAAGAAAAATTGACATTTATGGATATAATAAACAACAACACCTGCGAGATAAAACAGAACAAGCCGTGCAATGATGGACCAAAATACATGAGGGCGTTTTTTTGAGAGAGATGGCCTGTACCTAACTGAAATTGTGCTTCTTACATTTTTTATGTTAAAAGAGATATATTATGATACTAGGAAGCTTGCATCCTTGATAGTTAGTTTTGGTGACAATTACCAAATTTAGTCAAATATTATTTGTAGCCGTGAAGAGAAACTAAAACCCGAATCAACATCAACATTTCCCATCCCGTCGCATCTAGGCCTCTAAAGTTTGACATGATTTCCACACGGGAAAATAATTGTGCTCCTGTTGTCTTGAAGACATCTTGCTACCAAGTAAGAGTAGACAAATAGGAATGCTTGGATTGCGACAACGCACCTCTTGTTTAAGGTCATCAGGTAGATCGTCTGTTGAAACTAGAGTCTGAAATTCGGCTTTCAACCTCTCGTCCTTGATGTTCAACCATGTGGTGGGATGTAAAGCCAGGAGTAGAACGGTTAGAACATCTGCACTTGATGGATATTTGGTGATGTCATTACTCGATCTTGAATTGCACGAACTTGTACAACAAGGGGACATGGGTAAAAGCATATCAACACCCTGTTCTTTGCCTTCAGATACCACTGAGCCTGATATAACAGTCTTAACCCCATCACCATTCGCTTGGACACAATTGAAACATGTTTCTCTGCAGCAGAAATCATCACTTGATGCAAGGCTTCCAGATAGCATCGCGGCTCCTTGACAGCACACAGGGGTTGCGATTCTAGTTATGGAATCTTCTTCAGTTGACAATGAGCTTTTACAGCATTGGATCTTAGCAGATTTCAGTTCGTGGACTATTGTAAATAGCTTGGTATCACGGACTTGTTGTAACACAATTTCCTGCAAGAGAGAGCAATTTGTTTTACATGAGGGAGGGAACACTTTTTCCAGTATGAGAAAGAAATTGGAAAGTTACCTTCAGTGAAAGCCTTTCTTTCTCCTCTTTGCTTAAGCTTGGTCCGCCTTCCTCTTTTCTTCTGACTTCAACAACCCATTTGATCAAAGCTCCAGCATTGGCTGGAAGAGTCTCAATTAAACGGGACAAAAGAGTTGGAACACTGTCTAGATTCTCAGCCTTCAAAAGGTTTGGTAAATCTTCCGCGCAATACTTTGTCATGCTTTTCCAGCTTTCATCTCGGCAACTCTGCGTAACACTGAAATCAATGAGCAAAAGAAAACTACATTAAATGCATCCATTTGCAATCAACAGACAAGGTATTGTCAGACTTACCACTGTGTACAGCAACGATGGAGCTGCAGTGTGCCTTGATATAAGCATGAACCTGTCAAGTACAAGGATTACACCAGGTTAAAATGCAAGGCAAACTAGTAACTAATTTGAGCATCTCGAAAAATACTGGAAATGCCATTGCGATTTTTTTTAATGCACAAGAAAGTGCATAATGTATGATGCTCCTTGCAATAAGCATTCTCAAGAGACCAATAAATTAAATTGCAAAGCTCTTAGGTCAAAAGAAACATAAAGCCAAGGTGGTATTCTTATAATAAAACACAAGGCTTAGTGCCAAAACACCATAAGTGTTTAGAATATAGCCCTTAATTAGGCCCTTACTGGTTTTTAATCAATTGCAATACATTTTACCTCCATATCCTAGTCGTGAATGATCGTAGCCCATACTTTGTATTTATAATTTCTGAATCGAAGTTGTAATAAAGCTAGAAAGGTAAAGCAATCCAGAATGCATACATGTTAGACAAGGATGGTGGTAATGTTCAGGAATGAATGAGACAAGAAAAAGATACCCCCTAAGAAGTCCGGTTGATGCATCGGTCGTGTTCATGGCTTCCCAAAGAAGCGGCAATGGAACCCAGTGAGGAGGGTATTTGAATCGGGCGACATCCAAAATTAGGGCCATATCCTGTCCAGCATGGTAGCCACCGATTGGGGAGAAATGCCCGGTTCCAGTCTGCTTCAGGTACATGGCACGCATCAATGATAAATAGATAGATACGTTTGCGCAATGGAGGATGAAGAACTGCACAATCGTGACGATCCAATATGATACACTCTACTATATTCTTATTGTTTTTTAGGAAAATAATATATTCTTATGTTGAACAAAAAAGATATATTCTGATCTGAATGCAATATGATATATAGTGGTGAATGCTATGTAAGAACCTACAGCCCAACCATTGGAAAGATATTTATTACCTGTTTGAAAGGCTTCCTGCTGTAGGAGGCGATGAGATGGCAGTCCTGAGAGGAGGCGCAGCGGACGAGGTGGCGGCGGAGGTCCTCGACCGTGGTCCGGTTGGCGCGGAAGGTCTGAACATCGGCGCCGGAGCAGTGCGCGAGGCAGGCGAGCTTTCCGAAGGTGATCCCCTGCGACATGACCTTGTCGAGGGGCTCGCAGCAGTCGAGCATGGACTCGTCGAACCACCGCCAGGGGCCCTTCCACTGGCGGCCGGGGGCGATGGTGCCGCAGAATGCGGGCTCCGACTGCGTCTGGAAGCAGGAGACGAGGGAGAAGAAGCCCTCCATCGTGCCCGCCGCGAGCGCCTCCGAGAAGAGGCGCTTGCCTTCCGGCGAGGAGAAGTCCACAGCCGGCGGCGACGGGAGGACCCGACGGTACAGCGACGGCATCGCTGCTGACATCTCGGCCTGGATGCTCGCTCGCCTGCTCTATGTTGTCTTCCCCGCCGCGTCGCTGCCGAATCAGATTCTTCGTCTCGTCCCGTTGTGAACAGAGTGTGACACGGATTCAGCTAGCCTTCCGGTTCGTATTCTTTTTCCCTTCCGTTCCTCGGACGACACCCACGATCACCGAACGTGAACCAAAATATGTCGACACCGCTGGACCAGCAGATGTATGTTGTCCACTGTTTGACTTACCCCTCATGACGTACTTGAGATCACTCCAGTTAAAGTCAATACAGCAAAGTTGACTCGAGGAAGTAAAGAAAGTGAAATTAGCACCAACGGGGCCAATTGAAACATGCAGTGCCACTCAATAGACTCGAAACTTCTGGATAGTCTTTTCTCTGTCTAGATGAATACATCAAGATTTGAATCATGCAGACAATAGACTCGAAACTTCTGGATAGCCTTTTGCTCTTACAAACATGAATACCCATTGATATCATGAAAAGACTTCGAAAGACATGTTTGCTAGTAAATTAAAAATACTGACAACATTTCTCAGTGTGAGTGATCATCACATACTGCGCCTTTCTTAGCACAAAAGAAATTCTAAGGAGAAATGCGTGTATTTTATTTACAAAAACTAGAAAAAAGCACCACTTAAAAAGGAAAACATTCAAATAAGCTAATCAAGCGAGCCATAAGCTATTTAGAATAGCTGCTAAGGGGATGGTGGCATAGGATCTTCATATTCCTCCCCTTCTTTATAAGCCTTCAGATAATAGAGTTGTCGCCTTAGATGCAAAATCTGTTGGCATATAAAGATTTATAGTTACTTTACCTTCTCTCACAAAACATTTTGCATTCATATATATAAAAGTGAAAACATATTATAATAAAATATTCTTTTTCACAGAGATGGTAATTAAATAGGGCATGGAATGAAGATTTCCCCAGAAAGGGAGGGGGGATGATACAAAATAAAACTATACTTAGGATTATGGTTCTTACAGTTTTTTCCATGTGAAGGTCCGATTCATATAAGGTTTGAATTATATGCAAACAGCATTACAAGTGAATGCTAGGTCTCAAAGACATCACAATTCAACAAGCAGACAGAGAACCTCAACAGCAATATCTATGTAAGAGTAACTCATGAAGGCAAATGTGCTCAATTTTTGCCTTTTTAATATGTCAGATTACTAACACTTGTGTTCTTTTGTTTGTGGTGGCACTGACTGGTTGGGACCAATGTCAAGTTTCATATGAAGCAGGCTATATGCTAAATCTGCTTGGCACTAAGCTTCATATAAATTCCACATGAGAAAATATATTGTGCATCTTCTTTGTGTGGGAAAAAAAATTGTTAGACAGCAGTGCTAACACACCTCTCGTTAAAGAAAAAAAATTGTTAGACAGCAGCGATAACACACCTCTCGTTTAAGATCATCAGGCAGATTCTCAGTTGAAACAAGTGTCTGAAGTTCGGCTTTCAACCTCTCATCTTTGATGTTCAACCATGTGCTGGGATGTAAAGCCATGAGTAGAACAGTTAGAACATCTGCGTTTGATGGATATTTGGTGATTTCACTGCTCTTGCATGAACTCGTACAGGGTCGAGACATTGGTAAAAGCATATCAACACCCTGTTCATTTCCTTGAGAAACCACAGAGCCAGATATTACAGTCTTAAGCCCATCGCCATTCGCTTGAACACATTTCAAACCTGTTTCTCTGCAGCAAAAACCATCTCTTGATGCAAGATTCCCTGATAGTATTGCAGCTCCTTGACAGCACACAGCGGCTGCAATCCTGGTAAGGGAATCTTCTTCACTTGTCGATGATGGACAATTACAACATGGCTTATTAGCATGTTGTTGGTCATGGACCATTGTAAATAGCTTGGTATCACGGACTTGCTGTAAAACATTTTCCTGCAGGTGAATGTAAGGTGTGTCAAACAAGGGAACAGAGGCTTGACTGCTTGACCCAGCATCAGAAATGAAATGGAAAACTGACCTTCAAGAAAAGCCTTTCTTTCTCTTCTTTGCTTAAGCTTGACTCACCTTCCTCTTTTCTCCTGACTTCAACAACCCATTTGATCAAAGCTCCAGCATTAGCTGGAAGAGTCGCAATTAAGCGGGACAAAAGTGTTGGTACATTGTCTAGACTTTCAGTCTTCAAAAGATTTGGCAAATCTTCAACACAATACTTCGCCATGTTTTTCCAGCTTTCATCGCCGCAACTCTGCAGAGAATTTGAAAGTAATGAGCGAAAAGAAACTACATCAACTATGTCTATTTACGTCCAACAGATTCAGCATTGATGTGTTTACCACTGTGTACAGTAATGAAGGAGCTACAGTGTGCCTTGATACGAGCATGTACCTATCACATTTGAAGATTTCAACATCTTAAAATGTTTATGGCAAGGCTAAATAGATCATAGAATAGGATACTCTGGAACATCGAGCAAGTTTCTGAAAGCATAGGAAATATCGTATTTCTGATGTCATTTTAAGCTATACTGCAAGATGAGTAATGTTTCCATGCTAGCATAGTAAAGGCATACTATATGTACAGTACCATTTTGTGCTTGCTTGCCATAGTGGCATCAGAAACTAGTACATCGCCACAAAAGATATCATATTGCTGATATTAGCATACCCTGGAGAAAACACCCACCCGTGTTTCAGCACCTAACATTTCAAACCATTAAAACAGGAGATGGGCCAATATTAACCGACGAAATCGTGGCCCATGTCCCTGTAATGACGTTTTTCAACAAACAAATAAAACAGCAAGACACCATCAAAACAAAAACAAAACTACCAACGATGCAAACAAGACATTATTAAAACACTAACATAACATGAATTTATCCAATCGTAGTAGTTGTTGCTTCAACGCATGTCAACCGTAACAGATACATATATCAACTGCATACATCACTGATGAAGAGTGTGGGGACGATAGAGAAGAGAAGAGACCCCCTGTGAAGTCCAGTTGCTTCATCAGTCGTATTGATGGCTTCCCAAAGAAGTTGCAATGGAACCCAATGAGGAGGGTACTTGAATCGGGCGACATCCAAGATGAGTGCCATATCCTGCCCGGCGTGGTAACCACCGATTGGGGAGAAATGCCCGGTTCCTGTCTACTTCATTGCACATGGCACGCATCAGTGTCGTATAGATATATGCAATGGAGATGAGCAAAGAAACAGTATGCACTTAATTTAATCTAATTTTTTGAATAACAAACAATTTTATCTGAATACAATACAATGGGAGAATGAATTATAAAAAGATTAATTGAGTTAGTAACTTTGATCTTTGAAGGATACTGTATGATGGGAGTAGGAGGTCACCTGTTGGAGAGGCGTCCTGAGGTAGGAGGCGATGAGATGGCAGTCTTGGGAGGTGACACAGCGGACGAGATGGCTGCGGAAGTCCTCGAGGGTGGCCCGGTTGGCGCGGAAAGACTGGACTTTGGCGCCGGAACAGTGCGCGAGGCAGGCGACCTTGCCGAAGGTGATGCCCTGGGCCTTGACCTTGTCGAGGGGCTCGCAGCAGTCGAGCATAGACTCGTCGAACCACCGCCAGGGGCCCTTCCAGCGGCGGCCGGGGTCGATGGCGAGCGCGTTGAGGACGACGGCGAGGGAGGCGAGGCCGCAGAATGCGGGCTCCGACTGCGTCTGGAAGCAGGAGACGAGGGAGAAGAAGCCCTCCATCGTGCCCGCCGCGAGCGCCTCCGAGAAGAGGCGCTTGCCTTCCGGCGAGGAGAAGTCCACAGCCGGCGGCGACGGGAGGACCCGCCGGTACAGCGACGGCATCACTGCTGACATCTCGGCCTGGATG
>LAPY01002782.1:36083-49004 GCA_000970635.1 Eragrostis tef
CGCGAGCCAAACGAGCCATCAAGTCTCAACAGACCCAACACTCCTCGGTCCCCTACTCCTCTTTCCATACTTTATCCCTTTTTCCAAATCAAGATGCCATCACACATTACTTCCTTTCAAGTCTAGATCGTGCGCATGCCTTACTCCGTTCGCGAGTCGTACCTCTCTCGTCGCCCACTTGTAAGCTGACCCGAAGGAGGTCCGTAATGTTGTCGATGCCTCCTTTCTCCTGTAGCAGCACTCGCCTCTCCCTTCCTCTCCGTCGTCAACGCTGCAGCCATCAACGCCAAAGCTCATGGTGACCATGAGCTCGTTTTCACCTCTCTCCCTACGACCATGACAACGACGAAAGAGGACCGAGTCAATATCCAAGCCGTGGATAGATGATGTGACCCGTGACGGCTCCTTCACGTCACCAGCCCCGTCATTACTTCTTGGTCGGGACGATTTTCGCGACGTCAGCCACTGCCTTCTTGCCCCGCATACCATCATGCTCAAGAGTGTGATGATGTACTCGGCGGCCTGGTTGTCGTTTTGGTTCCCAGGTCTTGGCAGAGATGTTGGAGACGAGAAGCGAGCTTAACAAGCTGGCTCGCGAGCCAGCTCGAGCTCGTAACGAGCCGAGCCGAGCCAGCATTTCAGCTCGTCAAGATAACGAGCCGAGCTGAGCCAGTTCGTTATCCTAACGAGTAGACCCAGGCAGCAGGTGGGGCCTACGGTTTCCCTTTTCGCATGTAGAAACTGCACGGGTCTCACAAGTGAAGCACCCATTTCTTTTTCTCTCATTTTTTGTTTCTTCCTCTAAAAAGTTACAAACAACTTCTATTAGAATTTATTAGGAATAAAACATTATTTAAACTTTTATATCAAAAACTTAACTTTCATTGATAACTACATTTTAAGCTTTCATTTCTAACATTTTTTCTCTTAAACTTACGAAACTAAACTTTCATTTCAAACTTAGGAAACTAACCTTTTATTCAAACTTTCATTTCAAACTTATAAAACTAAACTTTGATTCAAACTTCTTTTTGAAACTTACGATACTAAACTTTCATTCAAAACTTTCAATTCATTTTATTATTCAAACTTACAAAACTAAACTTTTATTCAATAAACTTTGATTTCAACTTTAGAAAATAAATCTTTTATTCAAACTTTCACCTCTAAAACTTTTCTCTGAAACTTACGATACTAAACTTTCAATCAAAACTTTCAGTTCAAATTTTTATTTCAAACTTACGAAACTGAACTTTTATTCAAACTTTCATATCGAAAAACTTTTCTTTCAAATTTACAAAACTAAACTGTTCATTCAAACTTTTATTTTGAAATGTTTATCTGAAACTTACGACACTAAACTTTCATTAAAAACTTTTATTTTAAACTTATAAAACTAAACTTTAATTTAATTTTTTTTATTTTAAAAACTTTCGAAATTAAACTTTCATTCAGTACTTTTATTTTGAAATTTTTATCTGAAACTTACGACACTAAAATTTCACTCAAAATTTTCATTTGAAACTTTCAAAATTAAACTTTCATTCAATACTTTTATTTCAATCGTACGAAACTAAATTTTCATTAGCTTTTCTTTGAAATTTGTGAAACTAAACTTGCATTCAATCTTTTATTTTTAAAACTTTAATTCAATATCTGTTGATGTGATTCAACAAAAATGTTATTGTGATCCAACAAAAAATATAGGAGCTTTTTTTTGAATGGAACAAAAATATAAAAGCTACAGTCTCAAAAAAAATATAAAAGCTATGCGATTGCGTTGGGCGAGAGCTACACGTAAGCAGTACACAGAACATCTATGCCAAAGAAGCAGGTCGCGCGCCCATGTGCATTGGCCCCACGATGCATGCGGGTGGGAAACAGGAGCGCGCCCATGTGCATGGATCTGGTGCATGCGCGTCAGGGGGTGGAAAACGGGTGAGATAGCGTGCGGGTCCAACGCGGAGAGTGAATCCGCGAGTCGCGGAGCGAGCGCTCACACGCGGAACAGGAAGTCCGTTGTTCGCTCGTGACAAGGTCAAAGGAGGTGGCCATCCATGCACTCATGCTGTCAGCAATGCAGTTGTTGTGTCAATTTTTACGTATCAATTAACAATTTGACATCATGAACATTTTACAATTTTTGTTGAATGCTCACTCTACATGCTTCTACATGCTAGTGCTGTCCAAACGGGCCGCCTGGCACGGCCCGACCCGAGCACAAATTAGCCTGGCCCGTATAGTTACGGGCCGACATGGCACGAAATTCTTTTCGGTCCGTGCCGTGCCGCCCGTCCTGTTGAGCCATCGGCCCACGGCACGGCCCAAATTATATAACCGTGTTGGGCCGGCCAGATAGGCATGTAAGCCCGTTTAGTCTGTTAGGCCCGTTTAGCCCATTAGTGTAATTATATAGCAAAATGAGTGTTAAAATGCAAGACTTGAGGTTTGAACCAAGGCCCTCATGGTCTAGAGTGAAGTCTTTTACCATCAGACCAAGTTTTCTTCTTGAGAGTATCGGAATTCAAAATATACTTACACTATTTTCTATTCAGGCTCGTGCTTTGATGAGCCATTAACGGGCCTTTGTGTGCCGCGACTTAAACAGGCCGTGCCCGTACCGCCCGTCAGTCCATGCCCTCGGTCCAAACACGGCATAAAAAATTTTATGGAGCCGGCCCGACACGAAATTAAACGGGCCGTGTCGTGCTTGAGCCAGGCTAAAAATTACGTGCTTTAGCACGGCCCGCTTGGCACGGTCCGTTGGGACAGCACTATTACTTGCATCCAGTCCATGGCCAAATGGCTACAATACCTTTCTACAATAGTACAATTTTGGCTCGACTAACCAAAGCATTGACCCTCATGGCGGGGACTTCTATTATGTGGTCACCGCAACGACACCTTTTTACGGTTGTTTCTAATTTTGGAATCCGGACTTTCGAAATTAAACTTTCATTCAGTACTTTTATTTTGAAATTTTTATCTGAAACTTACGACACTAAAATTTCACTCAAAATTTTCATTTGAAACTTTCAAAATTAAACTTTCATTCAATACTTTTATTTCAATCGTACGAAACTAAATTTTCATTAGCTTTTCTTTGAAATTTGTGAAACTAAACTTGCATTCAATCTTTTATTTTTAAAACTTTAATTCAATATCTGTTGATGTGATTCAACAAAAATGTTATTGTGATCCAACAAAAAATATAGGAGCTTTTTTTTGAATGGAACAAAAATATAAAAGCTACAGTCTCAAAAAAAATATAAAAGCTATGCGATTGCGTTGGGCGAGAGCTACACGTAAGCAGTACACAGAACATCTATGCCAAAGAAGCAGGTCGCGCGCCCATGTGCATTGGCCCCACGATGCATGCGGGTGGGAAACAGGAGCGCGCCCATGTGCATGGATCTGGTGCATGCGCGTCAGGGGGTGGAAAACGGGTGAGATAGCGTGCGGGTCCAACGCGGAGAGTGAATCCGCGAGTCGCGGAGCGAGCGCTCACACGCGGAACAGGAAGTCCGTTGTTCGCTCGTGACAAGGTCAAAGGAGGTGGCCATCCATGCACTCATGCTGTCAGCAATGCAGTTGTTGTGTCAATTTTTACGTATCAATTAACAATTTGACATCATGAACATTTTACAATTTTTGTTGAATGCTCACTCTACATGCTTCTACATGCTAGTGCTGTCCAAACGGGCCGCCTGGCACGGCCCGACCCGAGCACAAATTAGCCTGGCCCGTATAGTTACGGGCCGACATGGCACGAAATTCTTTTCGGTCCGTGCCGTGCCGCCCGTCCTGTTGAGCCATCGGCCCACGGCACGGCCCAAATTATATAACCGTGTTGGGCCGGCCAGATAGGCATGTAAGCCCGTTTAGTCTGTTAGGCCCGTTTAGCCCATTAGTGTAATTATATAGCAAAATGAGTGTTAAAATGCAAGACTTGAGGTTTGAACCAAGGCCCTCATGGTCTAGAGTGAAGTCTTTTACCATCAGACCAAGTTTTCTTCTTGAGAGTATCGGAATTCAAAATATACTTACACTATTTTCTATTCAGGCTCGTGCTTTGATGAGCCATTAACGGGCCTTTGTGTGCCGCGACTTAAACAGGCCGTGCCCGTACCGCCCGTCAGTCCATGCCCTCGGTCCAAACACGGCATAAAAAATTTTATGGAGCCGGCCCGACACGAAATTAAACGGGCCGTGTCGTGCTTGAGCCAGGCTAAAAATTACGTGCTTTAGCACGGCCCGCTTGGCACGGTCCGTTGGGACAGCACTATTACTTGCATCCAGTCCATGGCCAAATGGCTACAATACCTTTCTACAATAGTACAATTTTGGCTCGACTAACCAAAGCATTGACCCTCATGGCGGGGACTTCTATTATGTGGTCACCGCAACGACACCTTTTTACGGTTGTTTCTAATTTTGGAATCCGGACAGCATGTCGTGGGAGAGAAATCAGGTGGGCGTGCGGGGTGAGCAGATGGGCACGCGGGGTGAGATTGGTTGTTGAGTGGGGTCCACGCTGACATCACTAAGGTTTGCAATTAAAAAAATCCATAGAGCGCAAACCGAGCATCAAAATGAAAAACTGATTCTACCATCGTGTTTTTCGTGACGAGATCTTCAAAACTAGACCCCACTTGAGTATGTTTGGACAAAAACAAATCAACACTAGAAAAGTTGCAGCAACTTTTTACTTTGGTCGGCCAACTTTTTAATTTATTCCTCCAACATTTACGTTTGGTCGTCCAACCTTTTTAATTTACGCTCTAACATTTCCATTTAGTTTTCCAACTTTTTTATTTTTTTTGTCCAACATTTTTGTTTGTTGTCTAATTTTTTCATTTGTTGCACTAATTTTTCGTTTGTCAGATTTTTTATTTTTAAAAGTTCTTAAAAGATAGTTAACTGGGGTCTAGTTTTGAAGGTTTCATCGTAACGAACCCATGCCTGCAGCGTGCCTGGAAGCTATGCCTTTTTAAAAACAGTGAAACTTATTTAGAGCTAGTAGGCCCATGCCTGCAGCGTGCCTGGCGCATCTCCGCGCGAAGAAGCGCTCCGCACTGTACCCTCGTTATTGAAAAGTGAACAGTCTAAGAGAGGTTATTTGACCGTAAAATCTAATTGTTGCGGTTGACCGCTAGAGAGATAAACCCCTCATGGCAGCTGACTCCAGCCTGGGAATCCCCGTATCTTCTTCCTGAGTCCACACCGAACTCCTTCCCGTGCATTTAACTAGCAGCACTCCCGTCACACCTCAAACCCGTCAGTCCTCCTCCAATCAGCAGCGCCTCTCGCTCGCGCGCGCGGGCACACACACTCAAACGCAAGATATTTCACAATTTGCTATGACCTAAGTTTGGAATCCACGATTTGCCATGCCTAAGCTTTGAATCCACATTTTGCCATCATTTAGTCATGATGCCTCACTGATATGGTTTTCTTTCTCTTTAATCTGGATTAGAATTTTGACTTGACTAATTTACCCTTGCTCCTTTCACCCGTTTTCACTCTCACTGTACCCAAATTTATTGTCAGATTTAGGAGCATGAATGCTTACTACAACGTATGACTTGATAAATTATATTAATTTATTATCTCTAGCTTGTGATTTTGATTTTTTAATGTGGTTTGAGCTAGGGGTACAAAGGTCATTTCTATGTCAGATTATGGTGTCAATATTTGTGAGAGATGACTTAAGGCTAAATGATGGCAAAATGTGGACTCAAAGCTTAGGTATGGCAAATCCTGGATTCCAAACTTAAGTCATGGCAAATTGTGAAATATCCCCCCGCCCCGCCCCCCACACCCCAAACGCATGCTGCTCTCTCGACAGCACCCGGGCAACATTATCTCCCGAGTTTGGTTGACAGGCAGCCTCAAGTCACTAGTACAGGAATTACAACAAACATTGGAACAAGACATTATTTGAATACCTTATTTGGAACAATGCACCACTGATTTCGTCGTTCAAAAATTCCTTGCAAAGTTCTTTATTCATCTGGCATATGGGTGCTCTTCCGCAACACGTGGAGAGGACAAGGACGCGTCCTGAAAGTGCCACCTGTGCCCGGAGAGGAGGCGTCGAGATACGCCGCCACATTGCACTGGAGAGGACAAGGGCGGGTCCAGAGGGGGCTGCCTGGTGCCGGCGAGCGCATAGGTTGGGATGTGCCACGCTCGTCGAGGAACGGCAGAGCTCGACGAGGGATGGCTGGGTCGCGGGGAGGGTCATCGGAGCGGCAGCAAACCGGTGGTGGAGCTCGTCCGCATTGGCGTTGGCGGCAGAGCTCATCCGATAGTCAGGGGAAGGACGGAGAATCGAAGGAAAAAAAAAAGAAGAAAACGAACCGGTATGTTCATAACCAGTGGCAGGTAGGTAATTTTTGGCCAAATTTGTTGGTGGACACTGTGACTTTGTGGAATTGGCTGCTGGACACTGAAAAAGTCATTTTGGCTGCTGGACACTATCAAAATGTGAAAATTAGCTACTGGACACTATAACGTAGTAAAAGGGTTATTGTGTTTTTTTTTATCTCAATGTATATAGCACATGATGACTTGAAAATTTGCATAAGTATGTATTGTTCCATTCTCTAACTATGTGTTTTTTTTAAAAAAAATTTCTTGACTGTTTGCATAGTTTATTCAGAAAAATATATATTCTTCAGGTCAAAAAGTTATGCAAACAATCCGAAAAAACTAAGAGAAAAAACACATAGTTCGAGAATGCAACATTACATACATATGCAAAACTTCAAATCGTCGTGTGTCATATACATCAAGATAAAAAAATTGTAACAGCCCTTTTCCTATGCTATAGTGTCCATCAACTAATTTCTACGTTTTAATAGTGTCCGACAGCTAAATCGACTTTTCTCAATGTCCAGCAGCCAATTTCACAAAGTCACAGTGTCCACCAGCAAATTTGGCCTTTTTTCAAAGTTGCCCACAACCACAGCCAACAAAAGCACCCTTTCACCTGCTTTAAGTTTTGAACTAGAAAAAAGTTGCTTTCTTCATTGAAGCCAAAGTGACACAATAGAGGTCTCTGGTTGAGCTTTTGACTTTTTTGAAAAGTCAGTGCCAAAAAAACACACACTGCTCTAATCGTTGTTCTGCTTTTTTCATGGAAACCTGCTGCACTCTCCTTTGACTGCCTTTGTGCATGAATCCAGGGCCGGCTCTAGGCCAGGGCAATAGGGGCGACCGCCTAGGGCCCGGCCCAGGGAGGGGCCCCAAAACAATTTATACATTCTAATTTACAGCCTGCTTAAAGCAATTCACGAATAGGCCCAAAGGAAGCAAACTAAAGCTAGACAAGCCGGGCAGGTAGGCCCAAGCAAGCTATGCAGGTAGTTATTTTTTGCCTAGCCCATCAACTGTTAGTTCTCCTCAAAAAAAAAAAATCAACTGTTAGTATTGCCGCCCGTCCTTACTGACCGCCGTGCCGATCGTCTACGACTCTACGTCATTGCCGTACCTTATGCCCGCAGGATGTATTGCCGAACCTGCATGTTGCCCAATTCCAAACAAGCCAACGCATCTCTGATTCGCAAGAGCCAGCTTGCCCCTGCCTAGGGCCGAAAATCAAATTTTGGACTTAGGGCACACCATGCACTGAGGTAAATCCCTAGTCCACGCGAAAGCCCAAGACAACGATGCGCGCAGTAAACCACGCGCGTGCGGATACGTTAAACCTGGCCGCCTCAGCTTCCAACGACCTCGCACAAACCTTCCGACGACCTCGCACAAACCTAGCCGCCTCATCATGCACGCATCATCGCTTCACGTCGTGCAGCACGCAACCTCGCTCGTTCGCTCGCCTGCGCCGCGCCGCCATCGCTCAATTGCCTGCGTTGCTCCGCCGTCGAGCGCACGAATGCTGTTCGCCGAGCGCGGAAGCCTTAGACCTGCAGCAGGTACGTAGTTGGAGATGCTAGCTGCCGGAGTTGAGGAAGCCGAGCACAGCGCCGACGAGGGCTCCATGGACGTGAATCGAGATGAACAAATGAACGTGCAAAGCATTTTTGCAAATGAAACGATGTTTAGCTCAAACTGCCAACTCAAGTCGCTTGCTCTTTGCCTCTGCTTGCTCCACGGCGGAAAAAGCTAGTGGCAAGTTGGGCGCGAGCGAAAAAATCACGAGGCCATGCTCGGGACGTTCCAGCTAAAGAAACCTGATGCAATCGGGCATCGAGCTTGGTACCACATGCTTCAGGCCGTACGGCCCAAACTAGTTAGGACGGGAGATGTTACTGAATGAAGCGGACCCAATACGCTATTTAGGTAGAAGGGGAAAATTACCGATCAATTGATAACGCCTTGGTAAGCTAAACCCTGTCCAAAATGACTACTAATTAGTTACCAGAGGGAGTACTTCCTAAACGATTTTTGCCAAGTCCATTTTGGCATGTGCCAGGAAAAGGGATCAACGAACTGCTAGAAATTTTCAAGTAGACCTATGGTGCCATAGCACATATGGCCACATCTTAATGCCCTTAAATATTGTTGTTAGCTGAATAACCCCGGCAAACTCCATGTAGGCAACAAGCCATGTTAATCTGCAAGTCCATTTCGATAAAATTGGTAAGCAATGCAAATCCATTATACACATAATGAGTTCCTCCAACAAGCCATAGCACAGATGCTGCTGAATAATTATAACTATATGATCATATATATTCTCAACGAACAAATCATTTGGCTCATCGTGCATATATAACTACTAGGTGGTAATATCTCACACTACCGAAATATGCATCATCCATCACTAATTTCTCATAGCCAAAATATGGGACACACATACCAATAGTAAATGCAAACGGTTAACTAAGCAACAAGCTTAATTAGCATGGCCACAAGTTCACAACAGTAGTAAATGCAAAAGATTTCCCACGGTTTGAAGATTAGCATGGCCGGTCATACATACATACATACATACATACTATGTTGATTGCAAAAGATTAATTAGCACCAAGCTATGTTAATCTGCAAATCCATTTCAATAAAATTTGCACAGACATTAATTTCAATAAAATTGGTAAACAACGTGATCATAGTTCTGATCACATATTATGTAAACAGCGTGATAAAATTTACACATGAGGTTCCTCCACCAAGTCATAAGACAGATCGATGCTGCTGAATAATTAAATATCCTACATATTCTCAATGAACAAGTCATGTGGCTCCTTTTGCATAACTAGGTTGTAATATCTCACTACCGAAATATGATACCCATCACTGATTTCTCATAGCCAAAATATGGAAAACACATAACAATAGTAAATGCAAATGATTTTGGCATAGTTCATGCCCCAAGCTGACAACAGGTAAATGCAAAAGATTTCCCATGGTCTGAAGATTAGCATGGCCGGTCACACATACACATGTTCATTGCAAAAGATAATTAGCATGGCCGGTCACACATACATATGTTCATTGCAAAAGATTCATTAGCATGACCGGTCATACATACTGCATGCCACAAGTTCATTAACTTGTACTAGTGCCGTAGAAACACAAGCCATAGCAAGAGAACAGCAGGTGCTAGAAAACTTGCTAGACCTGAACACGTACGGAGCCAAAAGGTAAAACACCAAAACCTGCTGGCTTAATTGCATGAACACAAATGTCAGCAACCATGGTTTGGCCGATCTAGCTTGCGAAGAAATGAGTCCACGCCATTCCAATTGCTCCTGGCTCCAAAATACTAGTCCTCTGAAAAATATAATAAAAGACAGTTATTTTCAGAATCCAAATAAATGGATGGCCGCAATTAATCCAAAAGACTGAAAGAGGAACCACCAAGATGGAAGGGCATACGTACTAGAAAACCTTGAAGTATATATATGCAGAGACAGGTGAAATGAAATCCCACAGTTTTCAGGATGGATGATGGAAGGAGAAGCCGCACTCACCAGGCATGTTGATCGATGTGGCCCTCACTTCAGTCCAGCTTGAAGAGTTCCAGCAGCGTGGGGTCGAGGTTGGGGAAGAGGGCGAGCACCGCCTTCTTCTTGGCGTCCCGCACCTCGGCCACGGCGTCCTTGAGCCGCGCGTGCTCCTGCTCCAGCCGCTTGTTCTTGGCTACGGCCGCGCCGAGGTGGCCCATGATGAGAGCGCGCTCCTTGTTGAGCTTGGACACCTCGGCGTTGGCAGCCCGCAGCGCGTCTTGCAGTTGGGTCTTGTCGCTCTCGCCGGCGGTGATGGTCTCCCAGAGCTGCAACCCCGAGCGCTGGCTGTAGGAGCTTTGGGCGCCAGCAAATGTCCCCCAAGGCAGCGTTGGTGCTGCGGCGGCGTCACCGGCGGCGAGTTGCGCTTGTTTCCTGTTGATGTAATCCCAGTACTCCCAGCAGCGGCAACGGCGTTCCAGAGCTGCAACGCCGAGGGTTCGCTGCCGGAGGAGCCTTGGGCGCCAACAAATGTCCCCGAATCGGAGGCCGGCAGCCGGGCGGTGAAGGCCGGCGCTGTGGGCGACGGCGTGGACGACGTTGCGGCGAACCGAGGCGGCGGCGTTGGTCCTGCGGGGAATCCCGGCGGCGTGGCCGTGCTTGCAGCGGCGTCCAACATTTGTAAGGCGAAATATACTACATGACACGAATTGAACGCAGTATCTCGTGATGGATTCCATATCTGGGAAAACAAGATCCGCGAGTGAGCTTGCAAGGCGCGCCGCACCGTGACTGACCGACCCTGCGCAGCGCATGGGAGAACGTGTGCTCAAAGCTCCCTCGGACGTAAATTGCCCCTGTCTTTCTATTGTGGGACAGAGGGATCGAGGCGAAGGTCTATCCATTCCCGTACGTTATAAATTGACCGTGCTTCCATTCCATTGTCAAGTCTCCAGGGGCACAAACCGACGCTTGTAGCTAGGACGGTCAAGTAACCTGACCGTGTGTAGAAGAAAGTCGCAGTAGAAATGAAAGAGCTAGCAGAGATTTTTAGGCCACGCGCTCCACCGCATGGGGACGAGTTTGGGTGGCTTCAGGATGATGAAGTTGTTGTCCAGGGCGCCCTCCCCTGTACCGGCGCCGCGAGCATGGTTCCAAGATCAGGCAGAACATGGCAGGAGTACATAGGGTATTAAAGCACTTTCATTCACCAAATTAAGCCACCCCTGCCTGCATCATGCATGTGCACTAATCCGCTGCTTGGCTCGATTGCAGATCCCTGGTCGGAGCGCCGCCGGTTAGGCCCGCCGCCTATTTCACGGAAGCTGCTGCAGTCTCCACTACGAACGCCACAGAGTTGCCGTTCATGGACATGCACCGCGACCCTCCATCTGCGACGACATGGAGCTTTGCCGGCCAGCCGATGCCGGTGGAGGGCTCAAGCCATGCTGGCCGTGCCCCATCCCTGAAGCGTCGCCGCGGTAAAGCCCGCATGGAGGTAATTAACGCAATGTTTTCCTTGCGCGCCTTCTTTGCGACCAAACGAGAGCTGGCGAGTAACGTACGTAACTTATTTGATAATGTACAGGAGCCAGTTGCTGATGATGTTAGGGAGCAGATGAGCAAAGAAATTGCAAAAGAATTGGCAGAAGGATGTAGCCACAACGAAAAGAAAAAGGCAAGGCGACGCGCCAGCCAGAATGTAAAGTGTATCCCGGCGCGATTATTTGCATTAAGTTTACGTTTTCATTCTGGGCAACATGGCAAAAATAACTAATTGATATGTTTCAGGCAAACAGGGGCAAGGTGTTGATGATGCGCCAGCTGGTCGCCACAAACTGCAAGGTGAGGATAATCCTTTCGTTCCGAGCTACTTAAACCGTTTGTCTTACTGGGATGTCCTAACATAACCTCGTCTGATAGCAGCAGGAAACCGCGGCAATCCTTGAAGAGGCAGCAGAGTACATCAAGTGGACGCAGGCGAAATTGGAGGTACGTAGGAACGTTAATTAGTTGAGCGAAACGGTATCTTATATTTACTAATTGGACGCTTCTTTTGAGACCTCCACGTTAATCGGAAGAAAATCCAAGAAATTCTCACAAAAAAACAAAACATCTAGCCATTCATTTTACGGGCCCACATTTCACATAAAAATCTATGGCTGATATTCTAGATCTAAATGTGTAATTAAAGAAGCCCCCACCGTCCTAGGATTTCATGAGTCCTCGCAGTCGTTCCAATCTATATGTATTTTATAGAGTCTCATTTAAAAAGAGAAAGACAGAACCTACACGTGTGCAAGATGGTAAAGTTCACGCATAAAAGAGGTAAAGAATTAAAAAAGCTACTGCGTACATAATAGATAGAATCTGATTTGAAAAAAAAGACATACTCTGATTTTTAAAAAATAAAGACGGAGCAGATAGAGTCCGGTTGCCAATAAACTAATAAGAAACTACCGACTTGATGCAGGCCAATCAAAGAGTTGACGCACCTGTGGCTTCATTTTCATCAATGATAAAACCTCTCGGTACTGAAATAAATATATATAAAAATATTAAAGTAACAAAATACTGGGATTTTCTTGATATGAAGAACATAAATATCAAATGAATTTTGGATTATGAATGAGAGTAAGGCGTAGGTACTCCCATGAGTATCGCAGAACATTGAGGTATCTCTAGACGATGGGTATATATAGCAAGCCAAAGCAACGCCAAGGGGAAGTTCATTAGGAAAACAAATAGAAAGTGTAATGAACCAAATATTTCTTAAATTTCTCTCAACTATTTTTTTTTGTGAAATGAACTAAATAAAATTTTAATGGTCCTTATGCTCAATTTGTCTCATAATTATATAAGATAGAATGGAATTTTAGGCTAAATGATTCTGAACTAAATAAAAATAATGTTTGTGTTCTAATCTACAAATACCAAGAAGTTTGATTGAAAAGAAACATCTTTCTTTATCATAAATTTTAAAAATCATGTTTTTCATAAAGGCTAACCCACG
>LAPY01002782.1:50600-61306 GCA_000970635.1 Eragrostis tef
GGGTCAAATTCAATTTCTTGTTCCCAATTGAGACCCTGTTCATCTCTATCTGGTGCCTTTCTTTTGTAGTACTTCTCCATAATTTGCAGAGCTCCAATATCAAACCCTAACACTACAATGCAAGTTAAAAACGAGGATCAGTTAAAATCTAATAGCAGACTAGCTCATTTTACTCTACCAAAATTGAACTGCTTGTAAACTTTAGAAGAAGATCAGAAGCATACCATGGACATCGAATTACTTGCACGAGTGCAGCCAGGGAGAGAGATCATGAGAGGAAAAGAAGTCAGGAACAATCGGCAAGTGCGGCCCTGGTGACGAGGAGGTGTGTGCGGCGCCGCGGCCGGCAGTTGATTGCTCGACTTCCGCTGGTGACTGCTCGATCGATGCCGGCGGTCTTTGGCAACCGGACGCGTCTTCGGCAACAGGGCAAGGACGAGGCTTCCGATGGAAGACAAACAGGCACCATCGCACAAATTAATTGGAGCCCCTGCCTGCTGGTTGCCACGCATTATTGTTGGGCTTTTGGGTTGCACTTGGCAGCTGGGCTGGGCTTGCATGCTTCCGCTGGACGAAGGCCTGGTGCATGCTTTTGGTGGAGTAATTCACAAGGCCTGGTGCATGCTTTTGGATTAACGTGTTGCACACAAGGTGAGAATCAGATGGTAACAAGAGGATTTCGATTTTTTCCCTGGTGCTGGTGCACCAGGGAGCCACAACGTGGCTTCGCCAGTGGTGACAAGGCTAGTGTAACTAATGTTTGCGCGTACAGGTGCTCGCCGAAACATACAACACAAAAGTCCTGGCGCCGACCGGCATAGTGGTGAGTCAATCGGTGCATATATAAAATGTTTTCATTCGGCAATTATCCATTCGATTGCCTTAAAAAAAATCCACGACAAAAAACCTTAAACCTACGATTGCTGTGCAGCAGGCGGCCTCGCCAGTTGCTGAGGAGATGACCCTTGGTAAAGCGCTAGCTCTGCGCGGGCTCTGCCTCATGCCTATTGAAGCAGCGGTGATCGCGAACCGCGACAACATTGGCCTGCTCATGGGCAGCGGCAGCGGCGTTGAGAAGTGAAAATGTTGGATGCACCGATCCACGAAACATGCGGATGGTGTGGACGGCATTGTAACCGGCTGGAAAAAATCATTGTAACGGGCTGTGTAGCATGCACGGTGTTTCGTACCGTCAACTTATTTTCAATGTAATGTTCTGCCGAAGGACGGCCATGCCTTGCTACAATTTATTTTGTAGTAATAAGAACAGGCGCTTCTTTATCATTTCCAACGTTCCCTTCATGAGCCTTGGTAACACCTACTTGTTAACTTGTTGCTTAGTTAATTGTCTGCATTTACTATTGGTATGTGTTTGCCATATTTTGGCTATGAGAAATTAGTGATGGATGATGCATATTTCGGTTGTGAGATATTACCACCTAGTTATGCACGAGGAGCCATACGAGACTTGTTCGTTGAGGATATGATAGTTAATTATTCAGCAGCATATGTGTTATGGCTTGGTGCAGGAAGTGTAATATGGATTTACAGAATATGCGATATGAACTATTATCTCGTTGCTTACCAATTTTATTGAAATGTCCATGCCTATTTTATTGAAATGGATTTGCAGAATAGCATGGGGTTCTCAGCTTACAATTTTTAAGGAACTTAAGATGTGACCATAAGGTACCATATCTCTACTTGAAAATTGCTAGCAGCTCGTCTCGTTGATCGCTTTCCCTAGCACATGCCAAAATGGACTTGGCAAAATCTATTAGGAAGTACGTATTACTCTCTGGTATTGTTGCTTGAAAAAAGTTACTGTAATAGTAGGATTGGAAAATGCCTTTGTGCCTTGCAATGCAGCTTGCGTCGTGTAGATCGTGTAGCCCTTTGCCTTGACACTCTCTCCAATCGTCCAGGCGAGGGGACGAGCGAAGCCAGTGAATGCTGCATGGAGCAGAACGATTTGTTGTTGAGTTGCCTGGCTCATCAATGCCAGCCAGGGCTCTCTTTCTCTTCTCGGCACACTAGGCTCAGGCGATGCAGCCTGAGAGCATGTACAACACCCGGCTCCGTGATGGTCATTTTGCAGAAATCACCCCACCTTGGCCAAGAGACGGGCACCCCGTCGCCTCGTGAGAGGACGGCCTCGTCCCGTGCTCCGAGGTGGTGGAGACGGTCATGGCACCGTTGTAGGCCTCGTCTTCCCGCCACAGCCTGCTCGGATCCCGCTTTAGCTCCAATCTGAACTCGCCTGACTTTGCTAGTCCGTCGACGCCGCCGCCCAAAGCCTGGCTTGCAGTTCCGCTTCAAATCCGAACTCAAAAATGGATTGCTCTTGATCCGTAGACTATTTTCCCCAATTTTTCTCCTCCGATTAGTCACTAGAGCGCTGCCAATGGATCTCTATCTCTATCTTTCTCTCTCTTCCATGTATGGCTGTATCGTGTTATTCGTCCTGAGGAAGAAGACGCACAACAGTTGGGCTGGCTGGTCCGAGTATGCACACGTACAATGAGCCCATCAAATATACCTCATTTCTTTTTTTTCTTTTCCTTTTGAATTAATTACGATAAGATTTGTATTTTGCAATGGCAATTATAAATATTGTATTTTGTAATGGCCACACAATAGTATGCATAAATAATTTATAGTTGATCTTTAGCAACATGTCTAGCATTAAATTGCCTACAGACGACCCCTGTCTCTGGGTTGTATGACATGTCTTCTCATGTGTCTGTATGACCTGTCTGCTCATATGTTAGAGACGACCCCTGTCTCTAGGTTGTGCATGCCGTGACGATGCAGCAGCATTCACTCCAGAGCTCCAGGCAGAGAAGAAGGAACCAAGAAAGATTTTGCCGGATCTCTCAGGAGCTGCGCCAGGCATGCACCTCTCTACAGTCTAAAGTATGGCTAAACTAGCTCACCCCTACTCAGGCACTGGCTAGCAAACGACAGTAGGTTATTGCACATGGGGAATGGGCAAGCAAGATGAATGCAATCTTTTTTAGAGTATAGATGCATGCAATCTGGAATTCGATCTACGTCTATGAAGAAGTCTCAACTGCTGATTATTTTTGTGCACCTTGTTTTAGAGTATTTTGTGCCCCTTGTTGCCTGATTATTTTTCCTTTTTATTAGACAAAAAGGGATTGCCCGATCATCTGTGCTGCAGAAGTCTAATGGTTGAGTAAGCACATCAGGCATTTGTGTGTGCACACTGTTTGCAAGCACCTCGGCCCTTTTTTGCTGTCAAATTCTGCATGAATAATATGAACTTCGACAAAATAACACGCACGATGAAACATCCTTTTCTTTTAGATTCACCTAGAAAACATCCTACTAATAAGAAGTACAATCAAAACAAGGACAAAGGCTATTTCAAGGGAGAATACGTTTGAGATGCTGGAGCATATATATTTCGCATAGAGTATCAGTTCGCATCAAATTGATGGCCTGAGCCACCAAATACTCAAAAGAAAAAGGAGGCATCTAGGACTGTATTTCGTCCGATGCTCATGCTATTCACAGAATGGATTTCATCCACTCCCAAAATTCAACACCTGATGCTTGATATAATCTACTGTGTCAATATATATCAAGCATAAAACCGTTCCTTCTGTAGCAGGAGGAGAGATCATCAAAATTGTGAACCACGTGAAGAGGCCTGATTCATATATGACAAAATCAAACATTAGTCCAAAAATCAAACTGATAATGCTCAATGTCATAACATTCAGTACTAAACTTTGGAAGCTTAAGATTGCTACACACCAAATATAGTAAAAAAAACTTGTGTACTGTATATTGTTTGCCTTCCTACCACATTCTGAATTCTTCAGATCAAGGTTTGTGTCCGTGAAACCAACTCAATGTGAGCCATATTGTATCGAGGCAGCTCGGACTTGGCAGCTAATGTAGGTTCTGGAGATGAATGGTGTTCAGTGTTCACAAACTTGTTTATGAAGGCGCTCGTTATTGCATTCTTAAGAATCTGGAAATCGACAGATGGAAAAAAAATTCTATAATTATCAGATGCCACAATAGGTCTTTGGGTCTTGAGATACAAGGAACAAGTACTTCTTTATCACCATTATGGGGTTCCAGAAGGCATTAAACAAAATGATGTCCAATGGCTAAGTCAACTGACATAGTATTTTCCATTCTAACTCTGTTCCTTAGTTTATTTTTCAGCCTTTGCTACATATTTAGCTCTTGTGTTTACTCAAAAATGTATTGTGGGGAACTTCCGGTGTAGTTTTTTGTGTAAAAATAGGTAGCAAAGTGAATATTACCCCTGAACAATTTTTAGCACCTGTCTTTACTCATAAATATTGTTTGTTATGAGAATGTAAAGTTTCCAATTCATACTGCCACTCTTCGTTGCCTCAACCTGAAGGCCTATAATATTCAGGAAAAATATATATTCTAAAAGAAGTTTCATCATTCCATGGCTTGCCTATAATAGGATGGGTCATATAAACAACAGAAAATTATCAGAAAGAAGCAATGTTTCATACTGCAGCCTTTTCCATTCTCAAGCCTGAGTGAAGGTTCTTTTCTGCACTATCACTAGAGATGCCAGCGTGCTTACCCAAAGAATCATGGCGAAGCTAGCAGACGGCACAGCATAATCAAATGCTTGGAGCTTGGTACATAATGGACAATGAAAACGAATGTTTCATTCTTTTTCCTTTTTGTAATAGTAATAGTAATGTTGCAATCGAGATGTTCTATTACTGTGTGTCATTAAAACATATACACTATGCAAAGTGTTGTAAACTTCTTGCATAACACTTGCAATACTTCACAGCAAATTTGAGTGCACTGTTCATCAAGGCTACCGACGCTTTTAACGACAAGTGATTTTTTTTTTACAAAGGAATAAAAAGTGTTTTGCAAAACTGATGATAAAGGAGTCATCAGTACCATTTTGAAGTCTGGAAGGAAAAAAAATCCCTACAGACAATTGAGAGCAAAAATTTAATTATAGATTGTTTAGTTGGGCACATCAATGGCTAAAGTAATCATATTATGACCGCGATTCAATCTTTTGCAAAACTGTTTGATGTCCATTAAACAAGTAAGGAATCACTCAACGCCTAGCAGAAAGGTCATAAATCGCGCCAAACCAGCAGGCTAATTTTCTATTTCTTTCTAGGCCGCTGTTCCAATTGTTACCATGTTTCCATCTAAGATCTGTTTCCCCTTTAGCTTTTATTTGGAAAACAACCTACTAATAAGCAGTACAATCAAAATAAGGCAAAAACTGCAAAGACCATTTCAAGGGAGAATATGTTAAGATGCTGGAGCATACTTAACATATTAGTTCACATCAAGTCATCAAATTGACGACATGAGCTGCCAAAAGAGCCATGAAATGTTCATAAGAAAAATGGAGGCATCTTGACCTAGTTGGTTGGCTGTTCAAGCTACTTCAGCAGAGTGCATTTCCTCCACATCCAGAATTCCACAACTGATGCTTAATATAATCTATTGTATTAACATATCCCAAGCAAATACCTTTCTTTCTGTTGCAGGAAGAAGAGATCAGCAAAATAAGGGACCACGCCCCGTGAGGAGACCTGATTCATACATGACGAAATCAGACATTAGTCCAACAAGCAAACTGATAATGCTAGATGACCACAACATTCAGTAACAAACATAGGCATATAACTAGTGAACTGCCTATTATGTGCCTACAATTTTCTGAATTCTTCAGATCCCAGGTTTGTGTCTGAAAATTTGACAATACAAAATATGTAGCGACAGACTTATGCATGAGCTGTAGCTGGTGGCAAACCAATGTGAGCCATATATTGTACCGATGCATCCTGGACTTGGCAGCTACTAATTGTTATCATCATTCTCAACAATTTTGCTTAACAATCATGCACTGCACTTTAAGATCATAGTAAAAGGTTAGCATTTCAGTTGGTAAGCAACAAGGTCACAGTTTTTACTACTTTGCACCAATTTTCTGATAGACTGTTTATGAAGTTCGTCTACCAAGCTACACCACAGATGCTGTTGGACATTTAACTATCCAATCCTCAAAAAAAAGCAAATATGGCTTCTTGTAGTGCCTATTTTCCTATCTACCTGGTAATTTCTCATTACCTATGAATCGCCCATGATCCATAATGTTTACCATAACATGACCCGTGTCAAAAAGCCAATATGGCTTCTTGATTCATACATGAGCAAACCAAACATTACTCCAAAAATCAAACAGATAATACTCAATGGCCACAACATTCAGTAATAAACTTTGGCAGCTAAAGATTGCTACACACAACATTTAGGCAAATAACAAGTGCATATTATTCCGAATTCTTCACATCCAAGGTTTTGTGTCTGTGAGACCAACCCAAATATGTACTAATATCAATCAAGGGTGAGCCATATTGTACCGTGGCAGCTAATTGTTATTCTGATCAGAGATGCTGATGAACATTTACCAATCCAATCCTCAACAAAAAGCTAATATGGATTCTGCTTCTAGTGCCTAACTGCCTATCTACATTGTAATTTCTCATTACTGAAACATGGATCACCCATGATCCAAACGAAATTAATTTGTCATCCAGTCAAAAACGGGACCACACTACCAGGTAATTTCTCATTACCGAAATATGAATGACCCTTGATCCATCCATAATTAATTACTCATACAGCCAAAATAGGAACCACACACTAGGGAAATACAAAACATTCAGTAAGCAGAGACAGCAGAAATCCCCTGGTCAGGATGGATGGAAGCCGAAGCACCCACCATGTTGATGGCCGTCAGTCCAGCTTGGAGAGTTCCAGCAGCGTGGGGTCGAGGTTGGGGAAGAGGGCCAACACGGCCTTCTTCTTGGCCCTGATCTCGGCGTCCCGCACCTCCTTGGCCGCGGCGTCCTTGAGCCGCGCGTGGTCCTCCTCCAGCCGGTTGATCTTGGCTACGGACGCGCCGAGGTGGTCCATGATGAGAGCGCGCTCCTTGTCGGCCATGTGTTTGGCCTCCTGCAGCTCGGCTTTGAGCTTGGCCACCTCGGCGTTGGCTGCCCGCAGCGCGTTTTGCAGTTGGATCTTCTCGCTCTCGCCGGCGGTGATTGTCTCCCAAAGCTGCAACGCCTCGCTGGCCCATATCCCCGGTGGCAGCGAGAGCTCTCCGCAGCCTTGGGCGCCACCCGAATCGAACCAGGGCCGCGTCGGCGTTGCTGGCGAGACTCCCGGCGGCCTGGGCGTCGCCGCGAAGCCTGGCGGCGTAGACCTTGCGGCGATGACTTGCTCGTGCTGCGGCGTCGGCCTTGCGGCGGCGGGGAGTTGAGTTGCTGGTGCTGCGGCAGCGGAGGGGTCGCCGGGACCTCCGGCGACTTGCGCTTCCCCGTCGAGGCCCCACCTTCCGTTTCCACGGCCGGCGCCGGCAGCTCACCGCCGACAGGAAAATTGCTTGAGGTCGATGCCCGTGTTCAACGGCCTCTTCCGTGAGCCGCTGCCGCCGGACGTCGGCCCTCCTGGGCTTGCCCCACTTCCACGACGCCGCCGGCGAGGACGCCTGGAGGAAGAAGAACCTCCCTTTCCACCCGAACTTGCTGCTCAGGCCGCCGGTGAAGAGGCGGCGGCGGGTGCCGTCCGGGACCACCAACGGCTGGAAGTGGTGCCACCCAGCCGGCGCGCCATTGTGCTTCTTGTGCGCGCAGATGGGAAAAAAAAGTGTCAAATTCTACGCAGAAATGCACCGTTGGCTAGAGCTCTAAGAACGTTACACTACCACGTCAAATTCCACCGTTCATCGTTGGCTAGAGCTTAGGTAAGCATTTCTAGTTCTTTGCAACACATGAAGATGGTCGAAATCTTTTCCCTCCTTTTATCTTGTCCAAAATACAGATACACGGGCTACTGCCTCCCGGACGTCCCTCCGCCCCTTATCTCCATGATGCGCTTCATCAACCGCGTCAAAGCGGAGTTCCGTCACAAAGACGGCGACCACAAAGCACCGTGCTCGCCATATGGAAGTGCCGCGCACGCGCCATGACCCATGACCCATGAAGCAGGCGTAAGCCAAAGACGGCTCTACTACGGCAACCTCTTCACCTTCGGCCTCGCCGTGGCCACGCGCGCCCAGGTCGCCAACGCCGACATCCAGGACCTCGTGAGGAGGATGGTCAGGGAAGCCAAGGTGCCGCGGCCCGGTGCGTGGGCGACAATGAACCGCAAGGTCGTGCCAGCGTGCATAGAAAGGACAAGGCCGACGGCGTCGCCGTCATGGCGCTGTGCGTCAGGGAAGAGCATCTGGAGGCGTTCCTTGCAGAGTTACGGAACCTTCAGTGACGTTGGAAGGTCGTCTGCGTCAGGCTTGCATGTCTGTCCAAGTTTCCACAAATTAAATACACTCTGTGTCTTTCCTAGCAGGCACATGTAGTGTAGGACGGTAACTGCATATATAGTGTACTATTCAAGATGGTTTTCTCTTCTTTTTTTTTGGTTCTACTTTGCATAAATTCTCGTTGAATTCTTAATTAATTTCGTAAGCATAATTATAGAAGCTAGTATGCAGTATTCATTCATATTTTGTTGGGAATTTTCATACATATTTTTGTGATGGATTTGACATGCAAGAGCACCAGAGTTTATGGCGCCTAGGCCTGATACATTCTTTGATAAGATAAACTACGAATGTTTGGCACTAGGAACTACAAGAGACATTAATTGGCACCCGAGTGCTTATACAGAAGGCCTGCTTACTGAATGATAGCTTTGTTCTTGCTAAATCACAGCTTCGTCCGACCCTTTTGCAAAGAAAACCGATTGGTTTTTATTGAGTTAGATTATTAACGGGTTTTCATCTACTATTTTTTATATAATTACATTATGGAAGGTTGTAGGCCCAAATGAATGTCCTCTGATTTCTGCAAACTTACATGTATCTCAATCGTTCATGTGACTTAATTACTTCTGTAAAAATTGTTGTTTAACAGAATTTTTTAAAATTATATTTGTGTTGTATTATCTAGCTATGTTAATTTTTATCCACCACACTTTGGGTTGTTTCTTTATTACCTATCGCAATCATCAAGCCTATATGTCACATTGATAGGGACTGGATCTAAGCGAAAATAAAGGTGAGAGGTGGGAATATGCGAAAGTCGTTATTGCAGATGACCTTGAGTTTATTATTGCTGATCAACGTGACCCGTATAGGCGCCAAGAAAAAAATGTATGATTAGTAGCAGACCAGCTGTTTTAGTCCGTACGTATGATGTGCCATTAACTATAGTGAAGAAATCATGAACGCCACAAGTCTGAGATGCCACGTATATGAACTATAGGATTCATACAAGGAAAATATTTAGATTCCACTAGAGTAACATATGTGCAGACTATTTAATGTAATTTTCCAATGAGTCAATGAGGAACACACGTCTGGATCTTCAAATCTGTTGCTGCATTAAGGTGTGGAAAAAGACATTGAAATGCTACTCATTCCCTTTCAACATAATTAACATTATATCGCATGTCTATGTGCAACCTGAATGACAATTTATTTGAGTCGAAGGAGATAGCTAATTATATGTGGGCATCACATTGTACACGCCCATACAAGTCTACCATACCGGCTATAAAATATGGTTTGTAATACTGAAATGCTGGCTCATTCTGATTATGTTAATGACGATATGTCATAGGTGCGTAGCCCTCTCATACGATACAGCACGGACATCAAACATTGATTGACGTGAGTGCAATGTTGATACGGTTTCTGTCTCAAGTCTGCCTTGCAACTCTGGATGGCCCTCTTGACGGCACACATTGGGATGCACTGCGCGAGCTACTGCCGGCCTATCAGGGCAACTTCAGTTGTTGGAGATGGCAAACCTACAGATTTTTGGCATGATAATTGGCTGCCTGGAGGCCCGCTGGCAGAAACCTTTGCTATTTTGTTCAGTCATGCCATCCGGCCAAAAACATCAGTTCACCATGTCCTGAGCACTGGCCTTCGAGATATGCTGCAACCTCGCCTCACCCTTGCTGCACAGGCTGAGCTGAGCGTCTTACAAGACATTCTATCCAATATTCAGTTGACTACTCCACCGGATGAATGCTCCTGCCCTTTTGCCCCTGGATGTCAGAAGTTCAAAACAAGCAAACTTTACAAGCTCATTGCTGGTCATGGAAGCCACCTTGACTATCCCAAATATGTCTGGCGCAAGAAATCCCCGCCCAAAGTTCAGTTCTTCATCTGGCTGTTGACGCAAGAAAGAATTCACTGCAAATCCAACCTGTTTACCAAGGGAATCACTGATGACGCCAAGTGCGAGTTGTGTGCTGCGGCCGACGAAACTCCCAAGCACCTGATCTTTGAATGCCCGTTGTCACAGCTATGGACCATCCATCGCCCCAATGCTGCTCCAACCAGCCACTACTCGGTCTTCATACCCCTATGCTGCTGGAACTTGTGGAAGCACAGGCATGATGTAGTATTCAGATCGCTCCCTCCTTCACATGAACGGCTCTGCGCTGCCTGCAAGAGCGACGCGATGATATGGCGCTACCGTCTACCGGAAAACGGCTTATCGATTGCAACTGCTTGGTGTAATGTACTATCTTCCAATGTAGCCTAACCTCCCTGCTGATGTGCGGGCCATGTGCCTGTCCCCCTATCAATGAACCAGGTGGGGACATTCTCCCCCCCCCCCCCCCACTTT
>LAPY01002783.1:0-16582 GCA_000970635.1 Eragrostis tef
TCTATAGAAAGAATAAACTTTCTGATTATTAAAGAGTATTAGTGTAAAACTAGTGATATCATTGAAGGATCTAACATCTTATCTAGCAAGCAAAAAATAAAGCAATACTTACAAAAGTGGTAAAAGTCTGGTCTATTACAGTTATCTCAGTCACCTTTAAAATTGTGAATGCGGAAAAACTGTCTTTGTCAAAATATGGTTACCTGACCCGTGCAAAAAGGATAAGGATTTCAGAAGTGTCATTGAGGCTGTGTCAATATCAACCAAATATACTTATTCAATCAGGCTTTGGCAAATGGGAAAAAGGGAACATATTACAGAAGGTTTCTGTGTGGGAGAAAACGGCACTATAGGTATTAAACTTCCATATTAATCTAAAAGGTTCATATCCCTTTAATAAAAGTACTGACTTGTCGGTTTAAAATGGTGTTTGAAGGTTGTTGATTTCACTAGCAGAACAGAGATACAACAACTAGATAACTAGTAATTTACCAAGAGCTTGTGCAAAGGGACTTTAAAAGTGATGTGCTACAAACCTCAAGACCCAGCAATCATCTAAAATCATGGACAATCTGAGGTGGATTATACCAAGGTTGAGAGAAGGAACATGAATCTAGAACTCATTCCATATGCAGTTTATCAGGGAACTGTTACTATGATTACACTAGCGCCTCTTGGGAAAAAGAAGGAACGACAGACAGAGATACTGGAGTGTCATGGACCCATGGTTAAATACCACTCACAATCGAACATGACTTAAGAGTGCTCTGTGCCATTACACTAAACTAGTTATAATATCGTATTTACTGTGCACCCATTGTGCAAAGAGCGATCGCACTAGCACAAAACATCAAGATGAAACATGACATGACAATAAGTGGGCATAAAGAAAAGATAAGATTTTGTTCTGAGAAAAAGGAAATCAACTAAAGGAAGGGATCTACTTTCAGTTTGGAAGCAAACAAGTCCTCCAAGATTCGACTGGAATCGAACTGAAAAGGCCAAGCACAGATGGAAAATTCACACCATGTGAAGGTTTAATCTGGCAAACCGAAATTATCAGCCAAAGAACCAGGATCGTGTTATCCTGACCCCAACAAACAATTGGCCCAGCAGAATCTACAAGTAAGAAGCAATAAGATACCGGATCTGCATCCTCGCATGGGATAATTGCCGTCACAGCAGCCTACCAGAGAATCAAAGAGCCCACAAAGGAGGGCAAAACAGAGCTACTGACAGATACTAAACGTTCTTTGAAGTAAAATTCAGTGAAAGAGACATGAGGATTTCGGTGGTCATCATCAGCTGGCTAACACAAGCGAAATTATGCGAAACTGACAGGATACTATGATTACACTAGCGCCTCTTGGGAAAAAGATGGAACGACAGACAGAGATACTGGAGTGTCATGGACCCATGGTTAAATACCACTCACAATCGAACATGACTTAAGAGTGCTCTGTGCCATTACACTAAACTAGTTATAATATCGTATTTACTGTGCACCCATTGTGCAAAGAGCGATCGCACTAGCACAAAACATCAAGATGAAACATGACATGACAATAAGTGGGCATAAAGAAAAGATAAGATTTTGTTCTGAGAAAAAGGAAATCAACTAAAGGAAGGGATCTACTTTCAGTTTGGAAGCAAACAAGTCCTCCAAGATTCGACTGGAATCGAACTGAAAAGGCCAAGCACAGATGGAAAATTCACACCATGTGAAGGTTTAATCTGGCGAATCAAAATTATCAGCCAAAGAACCAGGATCGTTTTATCCTGACCCCAACAAACAATTGGCCCAGCATAATCTACAAGTAAGAAGCAATAAGACACCGGATCTGCATCCTCGTATGGGATAATTGCCGTCACAGCAGCCTACCAGAGAATCAAAGAGCCCACAAAGGAGGGCAAAACAGAGCTACTGACAGATACTAAACGTTCTTTGAAGTAAAATTCAGTGAAAGAGACATGAGGATTTCGGTGGTCATCATCAGCTGGCTAACACAAGCGAAATTATGCGAAACTGACAGGATTAGGGCTCGCTGCCCATGGCTACCGCTCGCAAAGACTAAATCTTGGGCAGGAATTTGGAGATCAACCATGACTGGTGGTGGATGAGGAACACGAGAAGAGGGATAGATGTATATGTATACCTTGCCGCCGATGATGAGCCAGCAGTCGTCCTTGGAGTTGTGCTTTGCCACCTCCTCCAGGGTGAACACCTTGGTCGACGACATCCCTGCTCCGCTCCGACGAGGGATCGATGGGATCTGGATGGGCGGCGGCGGGCAGCTGCTGCAGATCCGAGATGTTCCCAAGGAAGGATTGGGAGGGAGATCGATGGAGACTGCCAAGGCAGAGGAGGATTGGGCCCTTTTAAAACGGGACGCAAACAACAACTGATCTCGCTCGGCTCGACCAAAAAGGAAGAAAAAGCCTGCTCCGGCCGACTCCACCTACCCCCGCCCCACCAAACACTCTCGTCGACCCCACCTGTCAGCGGCGGTGTGCAACCATGGCTTTTCATGTTGTTTTACCATTGCGTCACAATTCGAGTAACACGCAGAATGGTCAATCTGAAATCGCCAGGAAAATTAACATGACGAAGTAAATGTGCATGTTTATTTTGCATGATCTTTCTAATTTTTTCCATTGCTTGAAAATCCCAAAATGTTAGTCAATTTCTTGACATGTTGACATCGACTAAATTTTAATGTGTTCTAAATTTCAGATGTTCAATAGCCCTGTATAGGCAAATGTAAACATACATATCCGACAAGGTTAGTAATAAGAGCTAGGGACTGGGTTTTCTTTTGTTTCGCCATAAACATTGTTCTTAGAAACGGGTTTGGAGAGGTGGTCCGACTAACGGTGCCATGAGACATCGGGGTAGTTAGCGTGGTCGCATAATCAATGACGAAGGTGCTAGTGAAGATTGTCATAGATGGGTGTCACGAGAGAGCTAAGGTTTTCCTTTCAATGTCACACACACACAGAGAGAGAGAGAGGAGAGGAGGAGGTGTCGCTGCTACTGGTTTCATCTCAGATTGAAGATGAAACCGATGCCGTCCATTTTAAATTCAAGGGCTTTTGATGGTTGTAGTTGCATGAATAAAGCAAGGTATTGAGAACTGTCACTCTCATATTTTAATCCCTCTGCCATATATGATTGACATCAACTATTGTCAAAGCTGACATTTAAAGTTTTAAGTCGTAATACATCGAGTCTTCACGCCTTACATTGAAGAAGGCAAAGAATTGGTTCGAATAAATGACAATTTCATGCGGGAGATGTTTTGAAACCAATAAAAACGTGGATAGGAAAGTGTGATAAATGACTTTGTAAGGTTCATTACTATCGACAATTGCGTTAACATTTGTACTTAAAAACATGTGATCAATCAATTAAAATAAGACAAAAATATGTGAATTATGAATAATGAAATTTGTTATACGACCTGCGTAGGGTCTAAATATAGACATTATTCCAAGTGATTTTTCTATAAATATCATGAGCAGGGTAGCCATAGCAATATGTTTTGTGTAGTTATTTTATTACGATTCTTTTGTTTCCATATCTAGATCCTCGGTTGTTCTCCGATCCAGATCTTCAGTTAGACTACACACCAGAGTCCCACACGAATACTAAATTAAAGAAGATCTCCATTTGGCCTGTGTTGCACACAGAATTTGCCATTTTATAAATTATTAAGACACCAAATCGGAGCTTGTGTCCATGCAGCTGAGAAGAGGTAGGAGCTGTGCATGGTGGGTTGGTGTGCCCGTTGCCACTTATCGGGAGTAGTATTTGAACAAGAGCTGGACATACATACCTGCCGCCAAGATACCAGACCATGCTACATGGCAACAGTAGTTTTTCAGCCCGGCAGACGTGGGGCCATGCATGCGTAATTGCGTACATGTATGGTGCTAATGGGAAAGTTATGTCAATGGATTGTCCCAGATACACAAACGCAACCTCTACAGTAATGTCATTTCGGCGAACAATTACGCTCCATAGCTGCTAGCTAGTCTGCTACAAGTATGGCCATGATCCTCATGTTCTGAAAACATTCAATCTCCTGCTGTGCAGCTGCTGCGGAATTACCAAATTAGTTGGGGCCAGCTGGTGGATGAAATAATACCAAGAAGCTTCTAGAACAGGACATGGTAGTTGGGCAATGCCACTGCTTTCATGGACCGAATGTGGCGAATAGGGGAAAGAATTGAAGAAAAGAAGGATCGGTGGGCTGGTGGGTGTGTGGCTGGCCGCGTTTTGTTTCATTTGCTGGTGGCGCCCCCGGATTTGTGCATGGTCCAACCTTTCGCATTGCAAGTAGTTGTCAGAATTGACCTCGCCATCTATCATCACTAGTTAGAGTTGACAAACGCTTGGGTTCTCTTCTCTGTGTTTACATCACCTTTCTTTTTTAAAAAATGCCCTGCCTTCGGCCGCAAGATGCAATCAAATATGCATGTTCTTCAACAAATAAGACTGTTCCTCGCCAAAAAAAAAAACAAATAAGACTGTTAGTTGAACCAGATGCATACAAGGTTTGAATTAAACGGTAAAACCGGACGGCACCGAGATGTCTAGTTTTCTAGAAAACCTGAAAATCTGGTCCAAAAAGGGGACAGAATTCAAATTCTAAATTTTGAATCCAAAAATAGAAAACCAATCAGGAAAACAGAACTGGCTTACAGGAAAGCCGGCCAATATGTCCAGAAAACCAGAAAAAAAATTAGAAAACCGGTTTAGAGAGAAAAATTGAAAAAAAAAGTGCCAAAAAATTGAAAATTTAAAAAAGTTGAAAAAAAATATGTACAAAAACTAGATGCAATTTGCAGTGCAATGGTGCAACAACAACATGAAAAATCGATCGTTTGCTAAGCCAAAAAAAATTGAGAAAGGTTACTGGTTGAAAAAGGGAGGAAAAAAAAAGGTTTCCCCCCTTTTTTTCTTCCCTTTTCAGCCCAGATATCTTGTGTGATTTTTCAGACAATCAATGATCTAATTTTCATGTTCTTATTCCACCATTGCTCTGCAAATTTCATCTAGTTTTTACATATTATCGTTTCAATTTTTTTCAAAGTTTCATTTGTTTTGAATTTTGAATTCAAAAACTAGAGAACTGGGTAAATCGGTTTACCGCGAGATTGAGAACCTTCATCCATTGGCATACGCTGCACTCTTTTTTTTTTGTTTTTTATTAGGATTACCAAAAATATGAATTGGGATATACCTAGTCCACACTACAGCTTACTACTTTTATATTAGTTTTGTCTCCCGAGAACGCTGAAACCTATTCTTGTTTTAAGGTTTGCAGCTTCAATCATGATAACTGAATTTGGTTCTTGATGCATGCTAGGCTATATAGTATCGAATAATATAATGGATGATTTGTTTTTTGTTTGACATTTGCTCCACATTCTGTTTTCCAGAGGACTGCACTGTGTGCCATTTGCAGCTTCAATCACGCATATGCATGTTTTTTTTAACGTCGCTCTCTAATATAAAACAGTTGAGTACAGAGAAGGCAGGACATAGGGAGGTAGATGGCCGCCGGAGAACTGGAATTAGTACCCGGAGAGTGCCTGGCGGCCTGCCTTCTCTGTGTTTCCATGCTGTGGATCTTAGTAGTAAACTGATCACGTACCTAGTATGTGTAGCACGTACAGAAGCACATTACCTCCAGGCTCCAGCTACGTTTATTAGTAGAGAAAATTTCTTGTATGGCTTCAAAACAAATGGAGCTGCTTTCTATGGCCCTTTTTGAATCGAACTTTCTTGTGAGGCCCAAAATAATTTTTCAGTTACTTCTATGGCCCTTCCGTTAGTTCTTGGCCTTAACGGTGTTAACTAGAGGATAAAAGTACTATTTTACTCCTGATTCGAAATGGACTTCAATTGTGTTGAAAAAATTTGTGTGAACGTGAGACTGTTGGTCCCTGCAGCTGTAGTCAAGTGATGTACTAGAGAGTGCACGGGTCAGAGTCGTACACATGCTCGATCAAATTCATGTCCAAAAAGAAAATGATGTTTCACACATGCACAGATAAATTAAAAGAAACCAAGATGAATACATATCCAAAATAAGCAGTGTAAATGAAAGGTCTATCATTTAATCCACTATTATGAGCAAGAGGGGGGACACAAATATCTGGTGCACACAGATCACTGAAGCAGCATAGGTATAGTGTGTTGTATATGAGGTAAAAAAATCGTTACTTGAATTCTTCGCTTGGGTTGTACGTACACTGGTGCTATTTTGGGATGATCTTGGCGGATGCTGAAAAGCCTGAGACATGAGCTTACTTGACATGTAAGAGGTACAGGTCATGTGCGCTGCATGTTGCTCTCTAAATGCTCGATGAATCTATCGCCTAAAGCCATTTTCCATGGCATGTTAATGGAGTGAGTACTCAGTAAGGTTTTTAATGTGATTCCATTCCTACTCTTATGGTCATGACATGCCAAAAACCATGGTCAGTTTCGTTAGCTGGAACAGAGCAGAGGAAGCTGCCTCTCACACTTGAATCTGGTCTGTTGAGCACAATGCCACAGGAACACGGGATGGGGAGTTAATGTAGCAGAAACTTGAGAGTTTTATTCCATTGAAATGAGTTGAAGCAAATAAAGGGAGGGAGACACAAGCAGCATCGATCGATCTTGTGCCTTGAGAGTTTTCTCTGCTCTGCATGCTGTGGAGCTAGAGATCGACGAAGAACATCACACTGAAAGATTAATATAAGAAGAAAACAAACTCGGATTCAAGTTGAAGAGAATCATCAGTAATTAGGTTCGCGGTCAGTGGTCCTTGGTCGGGTAGGACGCCATCTTGTTGATGCCGCAGAGGCCCTCGGGCTTTCCGGTGCCCCTCTTCATGCGGATGTATCCCTTCTCTCCCCAGTGCGGGCCCCAGGAGTTCTTGACGATGATGTGGTCCGGGCCGTATCCGACGGCGGCGACGCCGTGGTCGAGGTCGGCGCCGCAGGGCCCGTCGAAGACGCCGCCCTTGTAGAACTGGAAGTGGCGGCCGGAGGCCTCGATGGCGACGCTGACGGGCTGGTGGGCCAGGGCCTTGACCAGGGCCCCCTCGTTGTTCCGAGGCACGTCCTCGTACCCGGAGATGCTCACCACATGTTCGGAGTCTTTTTGCTGGTCGCAGTCGCCTTCCTCCATGAGGTATGGGTAGGCCTCCTCGGTGTGCAGGCCGCCGCTGCCGGCGATGTAGGCGAAGGGGTAGTCCATCATGCCGCCGTTGCAGCCGTTGTTGCCGTCGGTGCTGCAGTCGATGAGCTCCTGCTCCGACAGAGAAGTCAGGTTGCCGGTGACGATCTGGTTGATGCCCTCCACCGCGGCCACCGTGGAGAAGGCCCAGCAGCTGCCGCACTGGCCCTGGTTCTTCACCTCCGTCACGGCGCCCTTCTTCCGCCAGTCCACAGCCTTGGGAAGATCCGAATCATCTGAAGATCCTCCGTACCTGAAGCTCCTAGTCTGCTCCTCCCTGCTCCGACCACTGGTAGGGACCTTGAGCCCGAGGTATGCGGCCTTGAACTCGTCGTGCGTGAGGTCGGCGAACTCGTTGAGGCCCAGCCAGTAGCTGCTCACCTTCTTGTTCACCTCGTCGATGTGGTGCAGGTTGTCCTTGAACACCTCGAAGCGGTGCAGCTTCTCCTCGAAGCTCGCGTACGCCTTGCGGTACTTGGCCACCCACTCCTCGAACAGCTTGATCAGACGGTCGTGGCTCTCAAGGTCCTCGGGGGCGTAACCCACGATCGAGAAGCCGCCGTCTCCGTCGTGGGGGCGAGCCTCCGCGGCAACGACCCACGCGCCGGCGGCACACATGACGATCGCCACGCAGAGCGACAGCTTCATCGTCGCCATATTCTTCTTCTCTGCTGAACAGTGCTTGGTGCTCGGGGGGACTCGAGTAGAAGAGGTTGCTGTTTTGGATGCGAGATCGGAGGAGACCATGCATGTATATATAGCCATTCCGAGCAGCAATCGCTTCCAAGCAACGCCATGGCTCTGAAAAGTAAAAATACGGCGCAGCGCATGCCGGCCATTCCACCAATGAGTGTTTCCTGAATCATGCCAAGGCTTCAAGCTTTGGTCTCTCATCCGATAGACTTTGCTTCCAAGCATTCCCGGTGCAGAGAGCGATCGAGCTCGCATGCGTTGCTTGGTTCGCTAAAAAGTTCAGAGACAAATCTCTCGACTTGTTCATTCAGGGAAAGCAACCTCCCAAGTCTGAACTCGAGGAGAATTGTACGTCGAAACAAACGGCAACCTGATGGATCAACTATCTTCGTCAATTTGTCTGGAGTTCTTTCAAGGCTAATGCATCGTGTCACTGCTGAATGTAGCATACCACAATGGTTTCTGTACCACTTCACACAAGACTCACCACGCTAGTTGGTACAAAGTGATTTCTGTTTCATATACAAAGGGAGCTAGCTTCATATCTTGGACCACTGTACGTTGCTACTTGGAGTAAAACAGGGGCATCTGACGCATCATAACCTGCCATGTGTGTAGATGATCTTGCTGTATACTCATATCCCTTGCAGACCACACAAAAGTCGAAACTAACATATCTCACTGGTTCCTTACGGAACACATTTGTCCCAGCGAACAGTGTTCAGAAAATATCTCTCCCTCAAGGTTCATGATCGTGATAGCAGTCTAGAATGGTAAGGTTTTTAACAAGAGTCCAATTTAACACGAGCAGAGATAATTTAAGTGGTCAGGGGACGAATTCCACCTTTCAGCTAAATTCTATCACCAGAATGAATGGCATGAAAATAGCGTTCCTTAATGTAATCCCCTGCGATTCAACTTAATCAGTGTTTGCCAATGAAAATAGCGACCACCCTTAGGTGCCTTCTTGTTGTTGCGGAATCCTATGTAAAAGAGAACCGTATGCATTGCGGGGCACATGTCCCCATGGTACAAAACAATTTTATCTTCTTAGTAGTAATATACTTAGTTGAATAGGATTTTAATTTTTTTGCTCTCCTACTTATCCAAGAGACGGTTGTGTCCCAAGGGAGAGATCATGTTTTTCGATGGTAATATGTAGCATGTGGGTGGGCATATACAACAAGAAAGGTTATGAGGGTGAATCTCAAACTCTCAAGTGACATATGGAGTTTGTTTTTGTAATTTCCTTTTTCTAATTAAACATTTACAGTGAAACTAGTTGCAATAAATTACTGTGGGGAATGCCATGCCCACCACCCAAAGAAATTGAGAAATTAAATAAACAGCAATATGGCATGTACATTTCAGGGGTTAAAGAGAAAATACTAGTGTTTGAAGAGTTTACCAAACACACCAAGACATGGTGTGAGTAGGCTTGGGTATTTGGAATGGCCGACTCACCTATATTATATCCCTGAAGTTTTTTTTTTTTTTACATTTCCTTCCGATCAAGACAGAAAAATGTCGTGGTAACCCCAGGGTATGCCGATCCAACACGTGTAGACAAACTTTGTGTGGTCCATACTCTGAGACATGAACTCGGGCCATAATACTTTCGACGAGGCAGTTTTCCTTCCAATTAATTTACAAGCTCTCTTCAAAGGACACAAAATGTTCGTGCAAGATACAGTAGAGCTGACCCTGATACTGAACAATCTGTAAGACACGAGACAGACACGGTAACATCCATTCTGTAAACAGAAAGACAAAGACATAGACGTGCGTGCGCGTCCTGTTCGGATGCAGAGAAGAATGAGAGCGGAGCTGGAGGCCAGAAAATTGATAAGTACATCCTTCATTGGGGCTTCAAGTAAGTGTTGTGCTTCCTGAACTCGTCTACTTTGTTCTTGATCATTCCCGCGACGTGAGGCAGCACGAGCATGCGAATGATGAACCGCTCCGAGGCAGGCATCGAAGCATTCAGATTGACAATGAACTGCGCCATAGGTACATCACTGAAAAAGGGAGGAAAAAGAAAGAAAGGGGTTGTCAGTATGGAGAACTTTGAACAGATCCTGCGAATAAAAGGGCCAGAGAGAGGGGAAACGTCTCATTCAGGTGTATGTACTAAAAGAAAAGGAGCAGGAGACGAGCACCCCCTTGAACGCATCAACCATGTTTCCCGTGCACTGAACTGACCCATGTTTCCCGTGTACTAAAAGAAAACGACAGGAAGCTTCTTCGATCAGTTTCTCGGCAAGTACTAGTAGCTTGTTGAATCGGAAGGGAAGGTGTCAAGTACTAGTAGCTTGTTGAATCGGAAGGGAAGGGAAGGTGTCAACTCTGAGCGATCCAATGCAGGCAGGGCCTGATGATATTACTCTTGGATATATAGGCCCCGGCCGGACGCCGATCGAACAAGACTCGAACTCGGACGGAAATCGGAGTCCGTGTTTGTTACCGGACTCGACCAGACGGTTCCTTGCTCTATGTAGAGAAGTGGTGACGTGTCAAACCGGCCCAGCAACGGCCGTCATCTCCGGCGACGGCGGTCTGTTTGCCGTCACTGGCGCCGGTGCCCTGCCTGCCTTCTCGGCTTCTCCGGTCCACAATGGCGGCCCATCAACAGGCTGACGTCCAGGAACACACGATTTCGAAATCAGACACTGCTCAACGGCATCTCCGGCGACGGCGGGTTCACGGAGCTGTCTGGGCGGCCGGTTGGAGCACCGGTGATGCGAGACCACGGGAGGAAGCCAGAGTGGTCGCTGTTTCGAATAGCGTCCGGGTGGTCGCTATTCGAAATAACGACCACCCCTTGGGCAGGCCGCCGGATCTGGTTTCCGCGGTTCAGAATTGCGCCGAGGCAATGACCCAAAAGCAGAGCCCCTGCTCTGTTCTCCTCCCTCGCTCCACCGCACGGCGTGGGCGTCCTTCTCCCGAGCGAACCGGATTCGAGGAGGAGAAGCTTGGCGCTCCAAGGCAGGGACAATGACTGCGCGTCATCTCCGTTGCGGGACGACTATCGATGCTCACCGGCCGTGCGCGTCATCGGGGCACGCACTCATCTTCAGAATCAAAGGCCACGATGGTTGCAGTCTGTCCGTCAGTCACCATACAACATAAACTTCTAGCTAGCATACGGAAGATATAAATAGCTGCGGCCTCAACGCACGAAACCACCCAACAAGCTACAGCGACAAGAAGAATTGTTCTAGATCAGCATGAGAGAGGCATGACAGTTGCATACACCACCAGCCATTACACCAAGATTTGAGTCACAATGTGATCAAGGAAAAATATAGTATGAATCTACTGGAACGAGATCGACACGGGAATTGCAGGAACAACTGCTACGATCCTTCACTGCGGCTTCAAATAGCTGTTCTGCTTCCTAAACACCTCGACCTTGTGTTTGATCATCTCTGCGACATGAGGCAGCACCAACATGTGCGTTGGGTCAAGCATCTGCACGATGAACCTCTCTGAAGCAGGCATGGAAGCGTTCAGGTTCACAATGAACTGCGCCATCGGTTCGTCACTGGAAAGCGGGGAGCGGAAAAATAGATTATCAACAACTTGGACGACAGGAAAAGAGCAGTAAAATATGTATCTTCAGTTCAGTTGTAAAGCTCACCAGGAGATGAACAAACCCTTGATTGCATTAACCATGTTTCAATTTTCCTTCACTGTTGACTGAACGCCAGAAATAAGCATCCGATCGGCAGAAATCAACTGGATTGAGAATGAAGGGGGCCTGCCCTCCTGTGTACTAGTAGGGTTCCTGGACTCAACCCAGCAGAAACCGGAGCGATAATGGCTCCCTAGCTAACCAATATATAGGGTAGGGGCGGCATCCCGGACGCTGAAACCGACTTGGAATCCAACTCGACCAAGCCTCTTCCATGGGCCGAACAGGCCAATGGTTATGGATATAGGCCCAAAATAAGATGCGGCCTACTTTGGGAATTAGGGCCCGCGGTAGTTCTTTTTTCTTCGGAATCATCATGGCTGCTGCTGCAGTTCTTCTTCTCCGTCTTTCTGCTCGTCTTCATCGATTTGTACACTTAGAGCGTCTCAAAATACACCGAAGAATTAAGACGACATGCCCCCACAGCAAACACAAGGGCAGCCATGGTGGCTTGTACGAGCTGTCCATGGTGGCATGGTGCACTTACTCTGCTCCGGCGGCCCAAAAAAGTAGAAAAAACTGTTGAACGCTTCCCCTTTTTGGCAGAAAGCTGCAGGCGAGCTCCGCGGGTACCTGCCTCCAGTCCATGGACGCAGCCATTGAAACCGGAAGCTCGTTTAGAGTAATTTTACCGCTGCTGACGGACGTGAGAACTGAAGCTTGGCTGGCGCCTTAGATTGGTGAATTTTCCTCCTGTCTGAAAGCTTGCTTATTCAGGTTGATCACGTCAAATTCTAATAACGCCAGCCGTCACATATATGCCCCTAAGTTTCAGGTAACGTGATTTGCGTGCTTCTTTGCACATGTGTTCCATGCTGGATTCCTCCTTTTATGCTAGCTACTAGCATATCTTGGTTGGTTCAGATGCTGGGAATGTTGGGTATAGGCCGTGAAAGTGATGATGTTGATTAAGACATGACTTGGCTGAGACATGTATAAGCCCGTGAATGTTGGGTATAATCCCTTGATCGTTGTATCTTTTGTTCTTATTGTTCAATTACATGCATATTCCTTCTCCTAATACTCACCATGGGGTAAATGCCTTTTCTCCCTGCAAAGCCTATTCGTGCCTATACAAGCAAATGCTCCTCCTGAAACATCAAACAAATTAAGGTGATTCAGTCAATCCCTGCAATATTTTTTTTTTTAAAAAATATTTCTGAACCTTCCAAGGAAAGGTGATTCAATCACAACAGTAGTAGCTGATATAGTTGTTCAAGAATGCATGTTCGATGTTTCAGGCATTGTAGCGTCCCGCCTTCTCGAGACCAGGCCCGCACACCTAGCAGCTCTCTAGGACGTCAAGACTGACCTCATAGACCAACACACGTCTTTTTTTTACACTTTGTCCTCACTCGTGCGCATCCGGGAACGACTTCTCGGTCGATCACCCATCGCTCCAGGCCAAGCACGCTTAACCTCGAAGTTCTTTCGAGATGAGCTTCCGAAAAAGAAGTTGCAACTTGTTGATATGAGTATTCTACCAATCCTATTAAGCCTTGGGCCGGGATCTCACATACTCACCTCCTTAGAAGATCAACGTCCTCGTCGATCAACCCCAATCCAGAAACGTCTCCTCTTGACCACGTCTGTGCGTCTAGTGCCAGCGTATGTGCCATGCCGTGTGACCACTCTAGGACCACACCAGCCATGCGCCTCATGCCTGCGCAACTGCGTCCACACGCGCCTGTGAAACCGCGAGAGTCAGCTCTGATACCATTTGTAGCGTCCCGCCTCCCTGAGGTCGGGCCCGCATACCTGGCAGCTCTCTAGGACGTCAAGACTGACCCCACAGACCAACACACGTCTTTTCTGCACATTTTGTGCGCACCCGAGAACGACTTCCTGGCCGAAACTTGTTGATATATGTATTCTATCAATCCTATTAAGCCTTGGACCGAGATCTCACAGCCATCACACTCCATCGCCGTTGCAAGAGCGCACCAGCTCGTCTACTGGTGAAGAGTCGTTGCAAGAGAGAAGCACCAGCTGCTGTAGCTTGGAACGGGGCGAAGCATTCCTCCATCGCCGAGGCAGGGGAGTAGCTTGTCACTGAACTACAATGGAGGGATGATAAACACTGGGACATATTGCCCAAAAATAAAGGGCAACTTTGGGAGACACATCGCGTGAGGAGAAAAGAAGATGACCACCCACAAAATGCACCACTGTCCACTTGTGTTGAAAGTTTGCCAAAAGGGCCGGCAACGCGACGTGTCACCGATGGTCCACGGCACCCCGTATTTTGTTAACTGATAGATCGGCAGCTATGTCCAAAGGCATCCTAAGAAAAAGCATCCACAATCTTTCTTTATTACATTATCAAAAAAATGTTTTCATATATAGGCCCCATAAATACTGTACCCTCACGCATATGGAAAACAGCTTCGTCTCTTTTTTTTTCATTAACAAATATATCTTTGCATATGGAGCCAGCCACATTTCTTTTCGTTTAAATACACCAGTAGAATCTTCTTCCTATAAGTGACCAGTGCTAACATGCATGGCCCATAAAAAACAATTTAATACTAGCCAAGCTAGAATACAAGGACATACATATATGTATTCGATATGACATGTGTATAAGCTAGCTGTATGCTGATGAGTCCACCGCTGATCTGATGCATTGCGTAATAAACTGGCGATCTCTGAGCTGGGAGCAACATGCATGTCAAATTGTCAATGGCTACGGAATATTTAGTGTTGCGATAGATGCAGTGAGAAGTAAGAAATACTACTAAGGGTTTCTTGCGTGCTGAGTCACACTTGTTCATACTACATGCTCCTACGTAGATGCATAAGATGACAAGGTTATCCATCAATTTGGTTTGATTTGAGAGCATATGCAGGGACAAGGCAACCAGGTTGGCCAGGCACATGGACAAACGCTAGTGGTTGCTGGAACCCACCAAGGGACCCTTGTCCGCTGATCCCGGGCACAAACCATGCATACGCCATATCTCGACGGTGTCATGGAGTATAAACTAAACAAGACAGCTTCACACACTTCCATGCTAGCTAGCCACTTCACCGTCAGCAGCATCGGATTAAACTTGGAAGAATCGTATCTTGGATCACAAGTCTAATCTAAAATATGCTTAGTTATTCGTCCTTCTACTTCAATACTATTAATTTTGTTGCTCGAGAAAGGCATCAAGGTTCAGAAATGCAGTAACAATTACAGTAAGCTACTGCGTACTAGTTTATTTATTATGCTAATTGTGGAAGTCAAGTCAAACTGTTGGTATTTGCAGGGTCCAAATAATACCCAATCAACTAACAGATGGTGTTTTGACCAAACTACTGTCAAGTATGAATTCTGAAACAGAGAGCAGGGAAGGGATCAAAGAAATGCGTTAAGTCAGGAATCCACTGGGCTGTCATGACTGTATGCATAGGTTGAAACAAAGATGGTGTTTTGCTTACACAGATGGTCACGACAGCTTTGACCAGGGCAAAGGGGACTCAGCTAATGACCAGCCTACTTGTATATGGTTTAGTCCCCCCATTCTTGAATATTCGACATTGACATTTCAGGCAGTAGCAACGAACTACAGGCACTGTCCCAACGGCAAAGCATTCAAAAGCAGAGGAAGGATAAGTTTTGCTTCCTAGGGATTAAAGGTTGATAGAAATAAATGATGTAGACTGAACAGGCTAATATATTGGCAGTGTGTGTATGTTAATGACCATTGCGAAAACAATCGTGAAGACAAATGACACCGATCACAGGTAGTATAAACCCATTTTCCTTCTGTTCACAAATGCTTGATTGGCGCCAGCTACCCAACCGATGCAAGCTGGTAGCAAGGGAACAAAACGGATGATCATTGTTCAGCCCCCAATCTTCTTTCATTGTTTTCCCATGATGGAATCTTACAGCCTTTTGGCATCCCACCAACACACACTTGATCATATGGAAGATACACAAATATATAAAAAACTAAAAACACAGCCTTGCAAATTTGTCATGACAGGGTCATCGTAAGCCCAAACTCGTCATTGAATGCATGCAGTTTTATTGTTCCCTTTTTTGGTCAAAATAGTAAGGCGCAGTTTGTTGGAAGACGATAGGAATCGACCTGAAGGTGAACCTGGTAGGTAGTACGAGAGACATGGGTCGCATAGGATGCTCTAGGTAAGGTAGGTAGGTTAATATACAATGTGAATTGGCAAACAAAGATTAATCAGCCATGAGGCAAGAGGGGATTAGAGTGGTGGATCCAATCTGTCACCTTTTGCGGTGGCATTATTTTTTTTTCCCTTTCTTGGATCAGTGAGGCAGATGATGAGTCAGTCCACAACTGCTGCGTCCATGCACTGGAACCCACTCTCTGTGTCTCCCGTCTCCCATGTGCCTCCCACCCAACACATTGCACCGCACAGCACCTGTCTCCCTCAAATCAGTTAATAGCAGCACAGCATGCAGTAAGATCTCCTTCCTATAGGTTGCCAATCATATTATGCACAAGTTACAGTGTTCCTCAACACATATTGATGAACATGTATATACTCCTATATAGCAAAAAGTCAACATCGATCCAGTTAGACAGCTGCTAGCTCTCTCCGTCAGTTGTATTTTCCTCTTCACACATGCTCCTATAGAGGTTGTCTGATCACTGAACAATGCAACAGGAATGCGAATACTAACTAGCTGTAGCTAGCAGTGCACGATGAATGAATGAGTCGTCTCTTAATTTGAAGAATGATTGATTCATTATATCCAGAGTAATATATAGCTATATATATTACAAAATGAAAGAAAAAAATGAATGATTCTTACTCAATTTGAGTTGACCACATGCATTTTTGACCGCGACCGATCAATGGAGAGACAAGATGGTGAAAATGATGATGGATCGATCAGTCGAGCTTCCATGCGTAGAGGTACAAGCAGAATGATCCGGTGGCGGTGGAGGAGGAGAGGGTGGCGTCGGCGGCGAGCATCGTCGACATGGTTC
>LAPY01002785.1:27528-40486 GCA_000970635.1 Eragrostis tef
AGCTCGGGGCAGCAGAGGAACGGGAGGCTGGGGCACTTGCGGACGGGGCAGAGGATGTAGTAGCCCTCCCTGTGGTTGTTGCCGTGTGCTCCAGCTCGACGTAGCAGACGTCCTCGCCGGAGGCCGCGGCCGCGCCGGGGTTGGCGATGGGCGGTAGGTGGCCGGGGAGCACGCACCAGTCGAGTCCCTCCGGCCCCTCGGACAGCTCCAGGGTGCGCACATGGCAGTACCTCTGGATCGGATTGCCGACCTGCCCCTCGCGGCAGGCGCAGGCCACGGAGCGCGCGAGCTCGTCGGAGCCGGCGTGGCACACCTTTGCGTCGACGGAGCCGTCGTCCGGCAGACGGTGCAGGTGGCGTGCTCGCGGTCGCGGCTGGGGCAGATCTCGTTGGCCGGTGCGGACGGGTGTCGCCAGAGCGGCGAGCGGCGTCGGGAGGAAGGGGACGGCGAGCAGAGGCAGCGCCTTCCTCGTGCCTGCGGCGGTGATGCCTCCCGGAGCCGGGACGAAGTCCTCGACGGTGGGCTCGGCGCACGCGGACGACGACGCGAACGCCGGGGCAGGATGAGGACGCGCGTGGAGCAGTCGTCGCCGGTGCGGTGGTGTCCTCGCCTGCGACGGCCGAGACGTCCAGGCGGCGCGTCTCGCCGTTATCTGGCAGCCTCGATGGTGGACGAGACGTAGAGGCCGACGACGATGCGAGGTGATCGATGGTGCGAGGAGGCCGGCCGTCCAGCGACAGTCAGGCAGCGTCATGTCGGCGTGAAGCAGCTCGGTGGTGGTCGCAGCAGTGCGGTCGCCGGTAGTACACCAGGTATATGCACAAAAGTGCATATACGACAACCTTCGCAAGACAGCAAGCAACGCAAGCGGACCCAGATGGCAAGAAGTTGGGCAGCCGTCCTACCAACAGTCCATGACCTAGACCTGCCCAACTACGCCTAGCGTGTCTTTCGACCAATGTACTGGTTACCGTTTGACATTACCACCGTATGTGCTACATCAGTTTGCTAGCTCCCATATCATTAGGATGTACTCACTACTGTTCAATGCTTGATCAAGGAGCCAACATCAAGACGGTCCTTAATCGACTAAGCAGCGCTACAGTAGCCAACACCTTTGTGTGTTGTTACAACACACACATACATATGTCATCTTGCCTGGTCTCAACGAACAAAAGCAGAGTGGTTGGACTTCATCTAAGTGACAGATATGCACATGTTCCAGATTTATGGAGCATCATATTAATTATTATGAATTAAACAACTTAAACAACGAGACAGCCTTAGATACTTCTCTATACATAAACAAGGGATATAGTGTACCCTAATAGACAGAGAATAGCAAGATAACTATAGCAAGATTTAGTTTGCATTTTTGTCTTGAACGTGTGAATTATTATAATTTAAATGGTGTTTAGCTTATCAAAATTGTACAGATCAAAACATGTCGAAACACCGATCATCATGCTAACCAATGGATATAAAGCAAATTCCTTATTTGCTCCTATTTAAATTCATGGTTCCTTCTCTGGCCTAAACTGAAAAAAAGTTTTCTATATGACCCTAAAATTTCATTCCTTTTTTGGCTCTTCCGTCAGATCGGTTACACTGGGCTGTTAAGTTCCTCTTCCCAGCGATGTAAAATGACTATCCTACCTTTTTTGAATTTCATTCCATAACAAGCTGCTCACTTTCTCGAATTAAAAGGAGATGTTCCCGAGCTCCAAAAATTCTGAAATTTTGTGTGGGGCTGGACCTCAGAACAATCTACATCTTTTATTTCAAACTAAAACTTATTTGAGCTCTACATTTGGAGTTACAAAAATGAACAGAGCTACTTACTAATGTTTTCCATGATTTTTTAAGCTTCAGTGATTTGATTTTAATTTGTTGTTATACTGACAGTGATTCTAATTATTTCAGAAACTTTGTAATTAGGAAATTTTGATTAGTTATATTTTAATCGAATTTTGGAACAAATAAATACTTTCAAAATTAAATTTTATATTTTTTCACTCTAAAGGTACAAAGGTCATTTCAGCCCTCATTTAACATTGTTAAGCCCTCAAACTAACGGAAGGGCCAAGAAAAAAACCCAAGTTACAATTTAGATCATATAGGTAACTTTTTTTCAGTTTGAGCCAAGAAAAGAACCACGAACTTTAACAGGGCCAAATAATGAATTCTCTCATAGATATATCTACTAAGGGGAGTCCAACAATTTTTTTTTGCTATGTTTGGACATCTAGAACTCAAGATATTGATTTTTCAAGTTTATTCGGTTCTGACTAGTTATTTACGAAAATGCCATCGTGTCTTAAACCGGACGCGTACAGGCACGGTGGCCGGAGATGAGCGGTGCTTAGCCGAAGTTAGGATTCCGACAGCTCTTTGGATAGCAGTGGTTACGGGGATGACCACAACAATACGTAGAAGTCACCAGGGTGGTCTGCGTCGAGAGGAGGTGACCGGATGATGGCCGGCGACGAGCGGCGGCGGATGGAGAAGGTTCGGCGACATTACGAGCTCGCTGTAGTCGACGAGGAGCTGCACGGTTTAACTCTAAAGATTAAAAATGATGTCTATAGGACCGGCGTGGTACGTATCGACGTCGATCAGGGCCGGAGGGTGGTCCTCGCTGTCGAGGTGGAAGGCGATCAGCGACGGCAATGGGGAAGAGACGGATTCCGGCAATCTCGTCGGATAAATCAAAGGGTAAAAGGGTCATAAAGGTTAAATAGAGAGTTGCGCATCCCTTGGTAGAGAAATGAGGGGACTTGGCTCACTGTGAAGGACGAATTACGCGGTGAAGCTGAGGTGGGTCGTTGGTGATGTCATCGGTGTCAAGCTTAAATTACTCTCGGCTCCTTTCTAGTATTGATGTGATGCTTCTCAGAGAGCTATAATGGGTCGATCAGATCCTGTTTATGGCCTTTTCGTGTGCTTTGGTGGAGCTACTTGGCGGCGCGGCGAGTTTCGGTGGCCGTCGGCCATGGCGGCGCCGCGGGCAGAAAAGAGAGAGCGAGCTGAGAGTGTGAGTAAGTGGAATGACCGACCGATGAGGAAGAGAAAAGATCAAGGGACCAGTTTTGATACTTGGGCGAGGCTCACGGTGAGCTGGAGCGGCGAGGTGAGGCGTGGCAGCCATGCAGCGCTCCGAGGAAGCCGAGGAAGGACGAGAGAAGGAAGAGGTGAGGCTGACTGGTGGGTCCCACAGGAATTTTCTTTTTCAACTGATTTTTCTGTTCTCTCTTGCAAATTCAAACTAAAATACCTCCATGGCTCCAAAACTCGCCAAATTTTGCATGCAAGTTTTTTTACACGAGTAGAATAGAGCCATGCAAACCATTAGTCCAGAAGCTTCAAATTTTGAATTCGAAAATTATTCAAACATGTTTAAACTTTATTTTTTCATGAATTATTTGAGACAATTCCTTAAGGATAATTATTTTGATATTTTTTCTAGATTTTATTTCACTTATATATTTCACATACAGTTTTGGTTGCACATAGTTCTGTTCAAGTGGTTGAACTTCCTTTTTAAATTTGACTTAAATTTCGATTCTAGTTTAATTTTTAATACTTCCTTTGCTCTTACAAATTCAACTTTACATATGATAAACTCAACATGGTGTCCTAGCATTATATATAAATGAAGGGGACACCTGGTGTGTCACAAAGACAACCGTAAGCCGCACAATTCCTTAATCGACGACGGAAAATTCGGGTGTTGGGAAACGATTTTTTACCCGAGTAACATATTGACATATTTCTTTTTGCGTAGCCGTAAATTTAAAACACGAGCCGAGCCTATGACTTACACAGCTGGATTGGTTCCACCACAAGAAACAATCCAGCTAACCACTCAATTTTCCCTTTTTCACCAGCTTACAATGTACATGAAAATAATTTTTGACATTGATTTACCACTTAATCTTGATGTTTTTGAAAAAGATAAATTCAATATACTTGTGGCGAACATAAAAATGTTTGATTGGCATAAAGACGACAGATGGGTCTTTATGTTTTCCCTTTTTACACGAGGAATTGCATATAGTACAAGATGTAGTTGCACTATAGCAGATGGATAGATGGATCATGTTGCTGCACTGTAGCAGATGGATAGATAATTAGTTTTCACACTTTGCATATGTTTGGTTGGTTGGATAGATAACTTTTGATTAGAACAAGTTTATGTTTGGTTAGCTAGCTTAGCTGAGCGAGATCACCATGCATTTGAGGTGGTGAGTGTTAAAATCTTTCTTCTCTCTATCCTTCGTCCCCATTATACTAATGCATTATACTTGTTTTGGTAACATACATTTTTCTTTGATTCAACAAATGGCATTACAGTATTTGTCCGAAATATATTCCGAAGCTTATGATTTTTATTATTTGCAATGGACGTCAATTGAGTTTCATGCTCAGGTTTTGAATATTTATTTTCAATAGAAAATTTCAACTTGAACATCCAATTACTGAACCAAAATTTGAAATCTAATTAAAATCTATATGAGGCAATAAAATATGACAAAAATGCCAAGCTAACTAAAATCTATCGCACTAGCAATAATTAGAAGAAAGAAAAGAGCTATGAGGCAAGAACCCTCAAACTTGGTGATCAGTTAATCCCTCTTATGCACATGTGAAGATTCTGCATATAAATGTGAACCAATCACACCCTTAGACACGAACATAGGATTGACTTTGGTTTCCATTTGTTGTATTTTAGAATCTTAATATAAGATATACAGTAGCAACTAAAACACACACCATCGAATGTGCACACAAACCGCAACAAAAATCAAAGCTATATTAACCAAAGCCCAGAAGCAGAGGTGACGCCACTGTCTTGAAATCAATTTTGCCGGACACTCGTTACTTTTCTCTTTTTAATAAAATATAAAAAATGAAAACAGCAATGATGCTATGGTTCTCATTTCTCAAGCAGAGAGGGTCCCTCGAGTCGAGGCCACGGAATGCAGGCGAACGGGGACGCATAGTAGTAACTGGATTGGATTAGTTCCCTGTGTCCACAATTTTCTCCCTTCGCGAACAGCAATTTGTTGATCCTAGTGGTAGTACAAGATGGCTGCCGGCTGGCGGTAAAGTTGCAGGATGCGTTGCACGGTAATGCGCGCGGCGCCGTGGGTCGAGGCGCGGGTAGTGATAAAAATCCGGGTCGGTTGGTCAAGGCTGAAACAGCCTCTGCAAAAAGGATAGGAGTTCAGCGCCTGACACAAGCAACTGGAGTGGTGCACCGGCAGCAGTTTGCCACCCCGCGACCGGGTGGCTGATTTGGCTTTTCTTCGTTTTGCTTTTCCAACCACCGCCAACTTTCCACGATTCAAGATGGGGGAAAGGCATGTGCCGCACGGATTGCAGGGGAGCGGGATACGCCTCGTTGCAATGGCCGCTCGATGGCTCGCTGGCCTGTAGTACTCGAGTCGATTCCAGTAAAACGTTCTGCAGATCAAACTTGAAAGAACAGACATGTTCTAGTTCAGAAACCACAGGGTGCGCACACAGCCGTACCTGTGGCACTGGTCGCCGAGCAGCCCCTTGTGCTGGCCTCTGGCGCACGCCGCGGAGAGCGCGCGCTCGTCGCGAGGGAGACTTGAAGGAAACACTGTAACTGACTTGTTCGTTTTGTTCGTTGAATGAAACGACAGGCGACCAATTCTCTAAAAAAAAGAAAAGAAAATAAAGCTCGTCGAGCCAGCGTGGCACACATTGCGCAGGCAGGCGAACGGAAAGCAGAGCAAAATTGCAAGCATGTGACTTGTATGGATGTGCATAGACGCATGGACAGTTCTTCTTAGCATGGACTGGTGTTTTGGAGGCTCGGATTTGTAAGTTTGAAGTCCTGGAGCCCAAGGTTAACATTACCGTTGGAACCGTTCCAACCGAGCGCCACCGGTAACACCGGTTTTCACGGTAACCGCGGTAACCGGTCGAAAACCGGACAAACATTCAAAAATCAAAATTTGAATTCAAAATCTCGGTTACCGACCGGTTTCGTCGGTAACCGACCGGTTTGGATCGGTAACCGGCCGATTTGACTGGTAATCGAGACTGGAAGTAGAAATTGCGAAAAGAGGCTAAAAATGTTAGAATTTTAAAAATACTTAGCCACATATTGACAATATTGAATTAATAAAATATAACACCAATCCACCTTATACAACATACCACAATTTATACCGAATCCAACATAAATTGTTCGATCTTGACAAAATTAAACATACAACATAGTTTTAAAGTACAATGTCCTCAAAGTAACACAATTCACAATGTTGTACATGTTCTACTTCTACATATATACAAGAGTCTTGTTACAGTACCCTTTTAACTTTTCAAGAGGTAAAAGTTCAAGAATAATCTGAACCGTTAATTTATGGAACAGAAAAAAAAATTTAAAGAAGAAATCGGCCTTTAATTTCAGGCACGAATATCTGTTCGCCTTGATTCCTTCATTCGCGCTGCCCCACATCCGATTTTTCATCTTACCCGGCTATGTCTGATTCATTCGTTAGGGATAAGGTAAGTTCTTTTCCTTTTCTTTTTCCTTTTTTTTCACCTAGAAATGTTCCGGCAATTATTTTACCAATCAAACGATCTAGTTTTTGTGAACCGTTTCCACCAATGTGCTGCAAAAATTTAAATTTTGAATCTCAAAACCGGCTTACCGGACTAACCGAGCCGGACCGGTTAGTCCGGTAATCGCGATTACCGATCGGTAACCAACGGTTCGTCAAACCCAGCTGGAGCCTTGCTAGACTAAGGTAGGCTAATTGCACAAAATTGCAAGCATGTAGCTTGTATGAATGTGCATTTACGCATGCACAGTTGTGAATTTTGGAGACTGCATGCTTGTTACCACTGCTGTAATGCCTTGAGAGTTGGCACGATTAAAGTATTTAATCTGTTTGTCTCCTGATTTTCTTCTCTGAAATTTCGCCAAAATTCGTTCAAAAATTTTGGTTATTTTTGAACCAAATTTTAGACAAATTTTGATGGGATTCAAAATTTCGGCCCGAAATTTCCTAAAATTGGCGAATTTCGTTCTACCAATTTCACTTATCCTAGGGACTCGTTCGTTCACTGTTATCGTTGGGTCCTGAAATTTTTGATACCGACGAGCTCATGTATTGAATAGAATAAGTGTATCGACCTAATCTGTCTGAGGTTGTATAACCATCCCAGGATGTTGCCATATAATCCTTGGTTGGCTAACACACAACAGCACAGTGTGGCGCTGGAGAGATGTTGTATATACATTCCTCACATATGATGCCCTCGCCATAGCCTCCCTCTATGACTCACGCTTCTGCAAGTAATGCCGTTTGCAGCTCGCCGTCATCTTCATGATTGAGGCGATTTGTTTGGTATGCATTTGTCCCCACTGGATTCCTCCCCAACGGGTGTTCTCGTCCCCTTTTCTTCTTCTTTGTTGCTCCAATTTTGGTATGGCGAAGTGGTGGAGCTTGTGGTTGTCCTGTAAGTGCTGAGCCTGTCAGAGGCAGATCGGACGTCCCCGAGGAGGGTGGGAACTGTAGTTTCTATAGAAAACGGGTGACATGTCGCTACGGAAGAGAAAGGGGCCGTGCATCTACGAGTTTAAAGAAATTTTAATACTGATATCCTGAACCCTGAGCAGAGGCAACACCTTTGTCACGTCTGCGGTGGTGATACCGCCTTGTGCTGGAACGAGGAGAACAACGCGAACGCAGGGGCAGGCAGGACGAGCATGCGGATGAAAATGGTGCCGTTGCCGCTAGGGCGATGGAGTCCTCACGCGCTATAGGTAGGCTTAGAAACTGTACATATATATAGGTAGTTTTCTCGGCGGCGCGTGTGCAATTTACAACCTGTGTGTAAAGCTACCTGGCGAACGTCAAGCTATATACAAAGATACGTAGTCCTCGTGTATTCAAGAGATAAAAAGAAAAAGAAAAAAAGCCACGGCTGAGATACGTACTAATATGGTTGTTGGGAAATACTCCCTCCGTCCCAGAATAATTGACACTTTAGATTTTCAAACATCTTCTTTGACCATTCATTTTATTCAAAAAATTTATACAAATAATATTTTTTTATACATTGTTTTATCATTAACTATATTTGCATTATAACATATTTGTTTTAGTATTTATAAAAAAATTAAATAAGAAGGGCGGTCAAACGTGATGACTGAAAGTCAAAAACGCAATTATTGTGGGACAGAGGGAGTAGATCAGAAAGCATCTTTGCAAATCTTAAGACAGATGGATAAAATCATAGTAATATTTGTTGGCAAAGAAAATCTTATCTGTTCAGTCAGACTGGGGAGGGAAATTTCACTGATTGCACAAGTACTTTAAACAAGTAGGAATCGATCATCATATTTCCTGCCCTCACACTCACCAGCAAAATGGGTTGGTAGAGCGCAAACATAGGCACATAGTGGAAACAGGGATCACTCTCCTCGCTGAATCTCAAATGCCAATACGTTTCTGGGATGAAGCCTTCCACGCAGCCTGTTTTCTAATCAATAGGATGCCTAGCCGAGTCATAAATAATGACATTACCCTCTATAGACTTACCAAGGCCAAAGCTGAGTACAAATTCCTGAAAGTTTTTGGTTGTGCCTGCTCGCCCAACCTGAGAGCCTACAACCCCAGAAAACTCGAGTTCAGAACAACACAATGTGTCTTTGTGGGGTACAGTGCCACTCACAAAGGCTATAAGTGTTTTGACCCAAAAACAGTACGTTTCCCGAGATGTAAAATTCGATGAGACCTGTTTCCCCTTTGCAACAAAATCATCCATTGCTCCTACCCAAGACACCAATCATCCGGCTATTCTTCCCTCTACAGTCAAATACACTGAACAATTCCTAACTGAAATTTTTCCGACAACTGACAGTAGCAGTCGTGTTGTAGCTGAATTACCTTCTGATGATGGGCAGCCTGTTTCAGTTGCTGCTAACTCTGACCCACCAGCTAGTGCTTCTCAAGTGAATGCAGGGACAGAAGGGGGAGGAGAAGAAACTCACCATGAGGCTAAAGCTCAGATAAACAGTGCTGCTGAACCTGAAGCTCAAGGCTCAATTCTGCAACAACCTGAACCTGTTCATCAGATGCAGGCACGACTGAAAAATAATATCTGGCAGCCCAAGATTTATAGAGATGGTACGGTGAGATACTCAACAGGAGGGCACAAGTGTTCAGCTGTTGTTTCTTGTGAGAATCCTAAGAAGGAGATTTCAGAACCAAGATCACTAGAAGAAGCCATGAATCATGAAGACTGGAAACAAGCCATGGATGAGGAATATTCAGCATTGCTCAGAAATAAAACGTGGACCTTAGTGCCACCAAGAAAAGGTAGCAATCTCATCGATAGCAAGTGGGTTTTCAAGTTAAAGAGAAAGGCTGATGGAAGCATTGATAGATTTAAAACAAGACTAGTTGCAAAGGGCTTCAAGCAGAGATTTGGGATAGATTATTTGGACACCTACAGTCCAGTAGTTAAGCCAACTACAGTGAGGGTAATTCTCTCTCTTGCTGTTTCTAAAGGTTGGTCACTTCATCAGATTGATATACAAAACGCCTTCTTGCATGGAGAATTACAAGAAGATGTATACATGCGTCAGCCTTCTGGGTACAAGAATGAAGCAGTGCCTGACAGCTACATATGTAAGTTGAATAAGGCCTTATACGGATTAAAACAAGCACCACGTGCTTGGCACTCAAAGTTGACTAGCAAGCTTCTCAGTTTGGGTTTTCAGTCATCCTCAGCAGATGCATCTCTCTTTATTTTCAACAAGGATGGACTCAGCATATACATGTTAATATATGTGGATGATATCATAATAGTCATATCATCTCCAAGTGCCACTCAGAAATTAATTCAGAAGTTGACTATTTTCAGGAGCCTTTGCTGCGAAGGACTTGGGATCTCTTGACTATTTTTTTGGTATTGAAGTAAAACATGAGAAAGGAGACATACTGCTATCATAGAAGAGATATGCCCAGGATTTGCTTCAGTGAGCAAACATGCAGAACTGTAAGTCAATATCGACACCAATGGCAGCTAGACTAACAAGAGATCAAGAAAATGTTCTGAAGGACAATGATCTGTTTCAGTATAGAAGCATTGTTGGAGGGTTACAATATTTAACCATCACAAGACCTGACTTATCCTTTGCTGTCAACAAGGTATGTCAGTACATACAAACTCCAACAGATGCTCGCTGGGCAGCAGTAAAGAGAATACTTCGGTATATAAAAGGGACAATTGATCAAGGTCTCAGAATTCATGAGCGACTCTGTCAATATGCATGCCTTCTCTGACGCCGATTGGGCTGGATGTCCTGATGATCAAATATCGACAAATGGCTTTGCAGTTTTCTTAGGCTCCAACCTTGTGTCTTGGTCATCCAGATTACAACCAACGGTATCTAGATCCAGCACTGAAGCTGAGTACGAGGCTATAGCTAATGTGACTGCAGAACTGATATGGGTTCAATCTCTGCTCAAGGAATTGGGTGTTTATTTGGCGAAGTCTCCAACATTGTGGTGCGACAACCTTGGAGCCACGTACTTGATAGCCAACCCAAGGTTCCATCCAAGAACTAAGCACATCGAGGTGGACATTCATTTTGTTCGTGAACTAGTTGCACGCAGAGCTTTGGATGTCAGGTTTATTTCGTCAAAAGATCAACTGGCTCATGTGTTCACCAAAGCACTGCCAAGAGCTCCCTTCAATTCAAACTGTCGCAATCTAAACATGAGACGACCATGTTACGATTGAGGGGGACTGTTAAGAAAGTTGAAGTGTTCAAACGTCCACCGTTGTAACGTGGCGTGAATAGTGTGCGTGATGACCGCGTCCTTAGCGTTCGAGTGGCGTGCGTGCGTTGTGGTTGTTGCTGATCCGTCAAGAACGGACTCCTCTGTACTTCGCCGCCTCTATATAAGACAATGCGATCCAATCGGATCGATACGCTTTCTGCAAACTCTTTCATCGAGCCACCACCGTCGAGTGCAAGAGGCTGATCCACGATCTCGATGTCGGCCTCCGTCTACCTCATGACCGGCGTGCTGCTCGCTTCAGTCGACAGATAGCGTATGATGAAACCAGGGCGCATTAGGTCGTATAAGTGTTGTCTGATCTGATCTCACGTGGCCGATCGTGTGAGATAGGGGATAGGGACCTCTGGACGCTGCGCAGGTCGTGAGTCGTGACCTACCAAGGCTACCATCCGCGGCCGCGCGCGTCACTCCCGGCGACTTTCTTCTGTGGCCTCACTGGCTGAACCAGTCATCGCGTACAAATTCAGTCTCCTAGCCATACGGATGCAGAAGTGGTGCATGGACCTGGTTGAAGTCTATAGCCGGGTAGCCAAGCAAATTACATAGGACCCGGGTCCTTTATTTACTCCGAAGGACCCTATTGCAGGCGTGACACGTGGAAAAACTAATCTCAAAACACATCGGTTCGTCTTCCCGTCCAGAAGTTTTTTCTTCTCCATCCCCAAACTCCACTGCCATGCTCCAAAACCGTCAATTTCGTCGCTGCCGTGAACCATCCCTGGAAACCATGTCCTAATAATCGAACGAAGCGATTGGGTGAACTGTGGGACAGATTCCCAACCATGGGCTATCATCGACTCACATCAATCATGATCTGGAAGGAAACAATCTAAAGAATATTAGGATTGGAAGAAGGCAAAAGCGCAGCACAATCGTTCTTCAAGGGGATAGTCAAGAGATTTTAGAAGGTGCAGAACCAAACAAACTCTCTACAAAATAATGGAATCTCCGATCAAAGCAGGCCAGATGTTCGTTAGCATTGAAGTACGGTCACGCGGCCAATCGTTTCGATAGCTTACTCCATACGCGAGGAATTTGCCAGCAGCTCACTCATGTACGGAGAATTGCTGGTGCCATAGCTGTGATATGAGGAGGATCAGGGAAGTGCGAGTAGACAGGAAGCGCATATATAGATGAGGAAGACGACGTTGGTCGAGGGTGCGGTGATTGGTTGCTTTGAGATGGTGAAAGACACGTGGCGCAAGGGAGAGGGGGTCTTTCCTGATTTCTGTAGGACTCAGGTCCTATATAATTTGGTTCCGGTAGTACCATGTGACAGATATCCAGCTGTTGTTCCTCGCTTATTCTCTTTTTTTTTTAACCTCAACTACAGATACAATGACATGTGGGACTCCATAAGACCCATTTAAAGTCTCTCTTTGTTTTCCTTTTATCGGCTGGTATATGATATGACCATGCCATTAGAATTTGGATGATCGTTGGTATGGCGGCGACACCTCCCCCACCCCCCCACCCCCCCGAGCGATGCTACAGTCACGTAAAACATTCACGAAAATTCACGAAATGATTAGGTGGCTGTAATAGATTGGTTGAAATTCCTTAAATCACGGGCCATGGTGTGGTTATCACCGGCCACATCAGCTGTTCGTGAATTTTCGTGAGTTTAGTTTCGTGACTCTAGCATTTCTCCCTTCTCCGTTCTCTGCCAGAGGTACACACCTCCACTCACGCACTTCCCATTTTTTGTTTTCTTGTATAGGGTTTTTCCATTCTCGCTGCACAGTAGGGCTATTCCACGCCGGTTTGAATAAACGGGCAGTGAAACAGGCAGCCGCGGCGACACGTACTGATGAACAGTGATCAGACTTTTTTTCCCCCGGGCAGAACAACGTGAATTTTATTTCATGCATCGAGAAACGGCCGAGGCCGTGGTTACATGACTTAAAAAGAAAAAAAAACATGACTGGACTGTGACTTTCAAAAGATAAAACATGACTGGACTGTGACTTTCAAAAAAAAACATGACTGGACAGCCCTAAACTTTAACTAGTGGGCAACCTTCTGGCCGAACACGAGGTGGGCGTACGGCATGAAGTGGCACACGGGCGCGCCGCCGGGCTTGGTGCCGAGCATCTCGAAGG
>LAPY01002785.1:57316-73330 GCA_000970635.1 Eragrostis tef
GGCCCCCCCCCCCTGTCTTCGCCACTGGCCGCGCAAGGCCCGGAGGCATGGCTTCGCGCGGCGTTGACCCGGTCAGTGAAATATCCATCTTCGTTTTGAAGATCAAGCCAAGCGCACCTTCTTTCTTTATTTGGTCTAGCAGCTACTATGTGGGCTAACCCAAGATGGACCGCGTACGTATGTATACACACATACGTACTTTGCTTTACGACAGAGAGACAAGGGCTCGCGGTTCTTCTCAGAGTCTCGATCAGACTCCGGCAAGTACCGGTCCGATTCGAATTCGGCCCACTCGCGTGTGGCCTGATTATAAAACGTGCTGGGCTGCTGCTCCACAGCGCCGCCCTCTGTCCACCGAATCCTCTCGAGATTTTGAATTTGAGTGAAAGCGCAGCCGGTTCAAGAGATTGGAAGCTCACGCGTCCTGGCATCCTACGCCCGCAAATGGCCCGGAACCTAACAAGCCAGAAAACAAAATCAGACCATCCTCATGGTGAAGCTATCTGCAAGAATGTACGACCAAGCGTTCGGTTGGAAGATCTTCCACAGGTACGTTCAAGTTTTCCTTTGGTGCTTTTGGCCACAGATATGGTGCTTCTAAACTTCGGTTGGATCTTTGATTGAATCTCATGGGATACTGTACATCACCGCAGGATGTCCTGTACAAAATTGTTTCGAAACTGCCGTCAAAAGAGATTGCAAGAACCAGGGTCTTGTCAAGTGAGTGGAGATGTGTATTGTCGACATTCCCCAGATTAACATTTGACGGTGTCGCAATGTGCAAATGTGACAGGGCACATTTGCCGCTGCACATTGGGAAATTCATCGATGAGGTGAATGCAGTTCTGCAGAAGCACCACGGCATGGTAGTTGAAACATTGGAAGTGAGAATCGATTTTATTGACAATCTACTAATCCATCATCTTAACAACGTGGTCGGTTTTGCGGTCTCATCACGGACAAAGAACCTTACTTTGGACCTAAAGCCCGATAGATTTTGGGAGTACAATGACCGCTATGTCTTTCCTTTCGAAGTTCTTGACAACGAAAGCATTTTACGTCTACAGCAGATGCAGCTTAGCTTTGTGTCTCTAAAGCCACCTTCTCATTTCAAAGGTTTCCCAAATCTAAGGAAGCTTCATATACAATCACTGCATGTGAGCAGAAAGGATCTTGAAGATCTGCTGTCTCATTCTTGTAATATTGAGTGGCTGCGGATAGACAGATGCCATCTCGATGATGAACTAATAGTGGATGGTTCTCTGTCCCGTCTCCTATACATGCACGTTGAATGCTGCAAATTGACCAAGATAAAATTCCATGCTGTAAATCTAGTTACCTTTTTATACAAAGGTAATTTTGTACCTATTGACCTCAGCCACTCTTCGATGCTGGAAAACGCATCTATTTGGCTTCGTGAAGCAGTTTTTCAGCATGTTGTTACATCACTTCTCAGTGGGCTTCCCTACGTGAAGAATCTGACTTTGCGTATTGCATGGCCACATGTGGAGGTACATATGCTCCTGCAATATCTTGATGTTACAGCTTGACTTGTCTTAACTGACTATTCCTTGGCCTGTTTCCTGTTTCAGAAACAGTGGCTATGGAACAACCCATTGAAGTTTGCTCATCTCAGGCACTTGCAGTTATTCTTCTCATCATATTCAAAAGATGTTGAGAGAGTTCTTTATCTAGTATCGCTTCTCAAGGCCACACCATTCATCGAAAGGTTGGGGACCCATGTAAGCCTCAGCTTACCCTTTTTGCATACATTTGTTCCGATATTCCTTTTTTCCTATTCATCGGGTCTTGTTTCATAGGTCCTACCCTTTAGGCTTCGCTTCGTTGCACCATGCATTATGTTTAACAAAGTTATTAGATCCCCTGGTTCCATATTTGTATGCCCCCTTTTGGTAATAACGAAGAAGAATCTGAATCTGGAGACTGCCAACATTGTTCCTTACAAAATTATCAAGACATTAAATTGTAGGGTCATTGTAGACGTTCAGGTATACAGCCTTAGCACTCATGTGTCTGATTTTTTCAATACCATGTTTCTGCAATTTATCCATGAATAAAATGAATCGATATATGTATCGCATAAATCAGTAAGCCATATATTGATATTGATCACATTATCCTTTTTACCCTTGCAGTTTAGCGGCTATCCGTTATGGTTGGCGGACGTGGGTCCCCGAAGGCAGGAACTTGGGCAATGTAAATACAACAATTTGAAGGATGTATGCGTTACAGGATTCAAAGGAGCAAGAGGTCAAGTCGAATTTCTTTTACATGTTTTGGAAAATGCCCCTGCACTAGAGGTTGTGACTGTAAATACAAATCAAAAGGCATCTAGGGAATTTTGGCCATATGGAGGCAACGGGCCACCCCTCGAGGAAGCAAAGCGGATTGCGGTGACTTCCCTGAGTAGTATAGCTCTACCGCTAAATGTCAAGTATTGTGTTTTCTAGTTTTTTTTTCTAGGGAACAGGAGAAAACATTGTCTATCCACCTTTTTTTTCTTAAATGCCATGACAGTGTTGAAATGGAAAACAATAGAGCGACCCAGGAAACAAGATCAGACAATGATTGTGCCTCCTGGAGAAGCAATCTACGAGTATGAAAGACCATGGTGTTGTGTTTTGGGAACACTTAAACGAGGACAATGGCGACGAGTCACAACATTAAAAAATTATGAACTTACACTTACCTATTGTTTTTTCTAATTTTTGAATAAAAATATTATTTTAAAACTACCACACTTTCCTCCTATTTAAAAATTATTTGTGCTTCGTGCATATTTTGTCCTTAATTGTTTTTTTAAAAAATGACATGTAGGTCTCACTTGACGCAAGGTTGCGGGACCAACTGTTATAGGTGGGCCACATATACATAAAAAATTGTATAAATTTGTGGTGTTTATCTATTTGCCTATTTTGAAGTTTTAATCATCACAATATGTAGTGGTGGGTATGCTAGCGACGATTTTATCGTCAGAATTAGTGATGATTATTTGTTTTCGTCATAAAACTAGGTTTAATTATTTAGAAAACGTCATAAAATGTGGTGTGTTTTTTGATGAAATGCTCTATTGCCATGATGAACTCGTCATAAAGACCAGTTGTAGTGGTTGTTTTAGGCATTGAAATTTAACAACAGAGATGCATTTAGTTTCTCTATGTTCTGTGTGTTCAATTGGTATGCTAAAGAGATAGGCTCAAACTGATCCAAATATTTATAAGAAAAGTAAATATGAATACATTAGACCTGCATTTCACCTAGTTATTTATCTCATGAAACTATATCAGATGGCACCCTGGTGGTGGCTAGGGAAAATGATGTAGGTATTACCTTGCTTTGTGTTACGAGAAATGTTACGTTTACTTAAACCAGTTACAAAATCCCACAAAAAGCTGATGTGGCATCACATGATTGGTTGATACAGTCTTTGCTCCTTAAATTAAGCAATGCCTGATCTATCACCGATTGCCATATCAACAAACACGTAAAATTTGTGTAAATCCTTTATGTAACTGACCCATAGTCCTTGTGTTACCAGCCAAGTTGTTCTCCAAGTCATGCCGCCTTGAGCCTTTCCCCCATGTTTTTAGATCTATCTAGCTAATAACATCTGATGTGACATCGTGTATGTGATCAGATCTTCGTCTTTTACTTGTTGAGCAGATAGCTCAAATTATTTGACAGACCGTCTCAACATCCATGATTCTGTCATATAAGATCTTTTTTATGTTTAGACTAGGTGAATGCCCGTGCGCTGCTATGGGTGACAAATTTATAATATCTTCATGATATCATATCTACATCGGATGAACATAATCCACCATTCTTATTAATGTGATCTTCCTCTTCCCCTCTTCTACTGAAACCACCTCTCCTAGTGTTGGCAACTTGGCATGCCACCATTTATCATCCATCACCCTTGGCTTTAAAGTGTCTCTAACAGCCTGCCAGAAAGTAATAGCCGTATCGCAATGAACGCAAAGCTACCACTCCTTTCCTAGTCAAGATCATCAATCCGAAACTGGAGTAAGAAATACATTTGCATGGCAAGGGAAACATATATTTTTAGGATCCCAACTTTATTTCCAATGATATTATTGTTAACTTCTATTAAAAAGGAATAATTTTGTACAAGCTATTGAAGATGTTCCTGATCCTCACTGAAACACAAGTGGACAAACACAGGATTACAATACTCTTCAATGGCAAATATAAAATTGTCCCCACCTAAAAAACAGATGGAGATGCAATGCGTCAGAAAGTATTCAAATAAAAATCATACATTGTATTGGTGCCCCAACAAATTTGGGAAAACACTGACTGCGCAACAACTGGAGGCATCCGGTCTCAAAAAAAAAAAAAGGAGGCATCCGGTCTCAAAAAAAAAAAAAACAGGAGGCATCCGGTCTCAAAAAAAAAAACAGGAGGCATCCGGTCTCAAAAAAAAAAACAGGAGGCATCCGGTCTCAAAAAAAAAAACAGGAGGCATCCGGTCTCAAAAAAAAAAACAGGAGGCATCCGGTCTCAAAAAAAAAAACAGGAGGCATCCGGTCTCAAAAAAAAAAACAGGAGGCATCCGGTCTCAAAAAAAAAAACAGGAGGCATCCGGTCTCAAAAAAAAAAACAGGAGGCATCCGGTCTCAAAAAAAAAAACAGGAGGCATCCGGTCTCAAAAAAAAAAACAGGAGGCATCCGGTCTCAAAAAAAAAAACAGGAGGCATCCGGTCTCAAAAAAAAAACAGGAGGCATCCGGTCTCAAAAAAAAAAAAAACAACAGGAGGCATCCAAATAGAATTATTATTATTATTATTTGCCATAGAACAAAAAAGAATAATACGAAGTGGAATTAAACTTATTCTTGTCTCCGATGTCTATGTGAGCAAGGCACTCTGGTTTGACGAGTAGAAAATTCGTACAAAAGCACTAAAAGTTCTGTTGTATAAAGCTTCAACTGGGTCACCTTCATGATCCAACCTAAAAGATACCAGTTAACTGAAAAGTGGGGTTGCCTGCAAACTCAAATAAATATAAAACTAAGTTCTGAACAAAACCCAAATACAATTGATTAGCCATTAGGGAAAGATATCAATTAACTGAAAAGAAGCTGAGTATCAGTTACAAAGGGATAGATGATAAAAAATCAGATTACAGTTTCTAAGTTGTCAATGTTTGTGATACTTAAAGATTGTAAGACTACTACATACCTTTTATGAGAAGAAACCATACAAAACATATTAGACCTCAAGGAGAAGTTAAAATATATGGTAACCAATGCGCATAGAGAAGTGTACACTGTCCTCCCGCATTTGACATTGCAATGTTCAGAAGTAAACAAAAAACGAATTACTCAATATGCATCACTGCCAGATGGTTTCTTCTGTACAATGCAGGTTTTCTATGGTATATATGCTATATTGAAACCAGACTTTTCTGAAGCAACTATGCATACTGATCAACCTATAATTAGCATTTTAAGCTGCCAATGGTTACTTGTCATGTTGCCTGGAAATTATTCTTTGCAACGCTGAACCGATCCTGAACTCTGGAGACACTCATTCTGCGCAGGCCCAAATTGTACAACAGACATCCACAGTTCTTGTAGGATTCCCAGATGAATCCAGTATTTTTACAATATAATTCTACAATCTACTCAATCTGGTCAGTCCTTAAAACGGGCATATGTATTACTCCGGAGGCAAATTGAAATGCAACGCTGACCAATGTTATCAACACCTGGGTCGCTGGTTGTATGAAAATGCATATTGAGATCAGAGCACTAAAGCAAATAAGCAATTGGATCACATGCAGGAACATAAACCATAATCAAGAAAGCTATAGGATGTATCCATTGAAACATAGAACCAACTCGAAATTTGTTTCTAATTGCATAATCGAACCTTTGCGTGAACAAATATGGAAGGAAAACATTGCAACATACTGTCCGAGACTTGTAAACCGGAGAGCACACCCCGACCTTGAGAAGCCTGGTCACGGTGGGCTCGGTAACGGCACCAGCGACACAGAACGAACGGGTGCTTGATTAGGGTCTGACCTTGGACGGGAGGAGGGAGGGGCCTTGAGGAGCGTGAATCAGGATGGACATTGGGTCAGCTCCTAAAACAGTTTCTTCCTGAAGGGCGCTGGCTCTTGCAACGGCTTGTTGCGACACCGGACCGTGGGCATGGCCGGGTTGCTGCCGGCCTCACGTGGCAGGATTGGAGAAGATGACGGTACGCGATTCCGCGACTACGGAGGCACGCGGATCCTGAAGATGGCGGCCTGTGGTTCCCAGCGGCGCGCGGTTCCCGGCCACGACAGCCATCAGCGGTGTGGCGGCGGGAGCGACGAGGCTTCATGTGACGGCGCCCCACGACTCCTTGCGATGAAGGCGGTGCACGGATCCTGGAGACGACGGCCCGTGGCGTCCGTGTCCCTTGTTCGCCGCAGGGCGAGGATGGCGATGAGATCGCCCACCATCCGTCGTCAAATGAAACTGCCTGCGTGGAGCGGTGGAAGGGTGGGGGGCGGAGGGGATTCTGTTCTGCGGCGTTGTGGGCCGCAAGTTGCGGATCGCTGGTGCGCGTGATCGGGAGGCGGGTTTTGAATCGCACGGCAGAGTAGTACGTGTTTTTCGGGGGCAGAATAAGGAGGGGCAGACGACCACTTAGGAATTCATTAGTTATAATATATATAGAGATATAGAGATTTACCCAGTGTATTATCTTGTGAAAAATATTTCACTCCTATAGCTAGATACGTAGCAACACACGGGCAAAATGTCATTATTTCTATTTTTAAAAATTGTAACATAACTTTCAAAATCTCAGATAAGATTGAACGTCAGTCAGAATCGATTTGTGCTGTTGGAATTAATAGCAAAAGCTAGATTTGGGCGGCGCGCTGCGTGCTATAGTGCTTACGCCGCTGTGCTGTTATGGTCAGTCACCGCGTGGAAGTGTGCGACGACGTAGCTGTAGCCACCGCGCGCCACATGGGTCAGAAACGAGGCCAACCACCTCACGCGTCCATAGCTGCAGGCGCCGTAACCTCTGGAGGGAGTGAACGCCTGCGGCACGAGCCGGCCTGGAACACGACCAGCCAACCCGTTCTGGGCCCCTACGACCGAGCAGAGGAGACGGCTGCTCGCCTCCATGCCGTGCGTGTCGATGAGGAGCGCGCGCGGCTGATTGCGAGCGACGAAGCGTTTCGTGCGGCTCGGAGGAACTTGTCTATCGCGCGGCCGGCTTCATTTGGAACTTGTATGGCGTGAGAGGACTCTGGCTGCTTTTAGCCATTTTTACATATAGTGGGTGGAGCAAATTGTCATCAGGTTCAACCTACACGAGCGTGAACACAAACAAGAACACTTGCGTTCGTCGCTCGCTTCGTGAGTTCGTGACGGCGTGTGCTGCAGATGTCGACAGGCAGACGGGTCCGCGTTAGCGACGGCTTGGCCATCGACCTGATGAACAATGCTGACAGTGACATCCGAAGGCATGCACGGTTTCGATTTCGACAACAGGCCAAGATGAATATACGCTGGCGCTCAGTGATCGATCCGTTTTCCGGGGCCCGTCATGAACTCGATCGACGGGCCGACGGGATGATTCCGCTAGGTGCAACTTGACTCGTAGGCCGTACCAGTCCGATCGCTACTACCAAAGGAGTTGAAACTGGTTGACGTGCGGACGAAAGATCCTTTTTAGATTGGTTTTTGATTTTAGAAGAAATGCCGAATCGAAGTCGAGCGAGTCAAGCGCCGTGTACTGGTGCCCGGAGGCTTTTCTTTTTTGCAGGGCGTTGGCGGCCCGGTCCGATTCCAATTTGGCCATCTCGTTGTAAGGGAACTTCTATATAATCTTACGAAACGAGGGTGACCGCCTCTCCACTGTAAATTCTCCTTAATTAATTCTGCCAACACTCGAAGCGCCGCGCCGCGCCCCGCCCCAACTGGCGAGCCGCCTCCATCCCTCTCCCGCAAGCACGGCTCGGAGGAGCCAGATCGAACTAGCATCGCCAGAATCTCCGGTCGTCTCCAGGTTCTGTTCCGTTCCCCGTCTCCAGTTTTCCTAACAGTTATTAAAATCATCGTCCACCGATCGATGGTCGTGTATCTGTATAACCGGTCGCATCTGTTCTAATTCAAGTGCATGTGCGGAGGATCTACGTATCCATCCTGGTTTATGCCTCCGCTGGAACGCAGGAATTTCAGTGAATTAGTTCAATTTTTTACAGGAAAAGCTCAGGATTCGAGAAAAATTTCCCCGTTTGTATAGTTACCAGTTCGTCCCAAGAACATACCTTGTACTCGGCTTTAATATTCCGCTGTCTATCCATCCACTGCTTCTTGTCTAGTTTCTACACCATCATAGAAAATGGGAAATATTTTGACGAGGGAAAAAACGACAACAGACCATGTTCTCGCAGATGAGGATGGAAGACTAAGCATTCGATTGGAAGACCTTCCTCCGGTATGTTCAACTTCCCTTTTCTTTTTTCCTTATCTTTTGGGTTCATGGTTGGTTCAGATGATATATCTAGCGAACCTTTGGCCCCACATTAACAGTGCGCGCACAGACAGAAATGAAGCGATTTTGATTTCGAAATCTCTGGTCCATTTGCCTCAGGACATCCTGTACACAATTGTCTCAAAACTGCCCCCAAAAGAGGTTGCAAGGACTAGTGTTTTGTCAAGCAAGTGGAGATGCATGTGGTCGACGTGCCCCAGATTGACTTTCGATGCTGTTACAATGTGCAAATGTAATAGGGCTGACTTGCACAAACACACTGAGAGATTCATCCACGAGGTTAATGCGGTCCTGCAGAAGCACTGTGTCAAGGTGGTTGAAACACTTGAAGTCAGAATTGATCTTGTTGATAGCCTGCTAATTCATCATCTCAATAACTGGGTCGATTTTGCTGTCGCATCAAGGACGAAAAGCCTAACCTTGGATCTAAAGCCCAGATGGTTTCAATGGGATCAAGTGGATCGCTACCTGTTTCCTTTCCAACTTTTAGACAGTGGAAGCATCTCACGTTTAGAGCATATGCAGCTAAGCTTTGTAAATCTGAAACCACCTTCCCAATTCCGAGGCTTTCCAAATCTAAGAAAGCTTTACCTACAATTAGTGCATGCTAGCAACAATGATCTTGTACAGGTCCTGTCCCATTGTTGTAATCTTCAGTGGCTATGCTTAGACAGATGCAATCTCAATGATGAACTAATGGTAGCTGGTCCACTATCCCATCTACTGTACTTGCGTATTGACCGCTGCAAATTAACCAAAATAGAGTTCCATGCGGTGAAACTAGCTACCTTTGACTATGAAGGCTCCTTTACACCTATTGGCCTCAGCCACTCATTGAAGCTGCAAAGTGCAAATATTCAGTTGGATGAGGCAGTTTTTCAGCATGCTCTAGTATCACTCCTCGATGGGCTTCCGCATGTGCAAAATCTGACTTTACATATTGGAAGACAACAAATGGAGGTTGGTCCCTCAAACATGCTTGAGTAATTTTTGAGTTGTATTTCTAACAAAATCTTCTCACTGACATGGTTTTTATATTTTTCTCTTTCAGAAGCAATGGTTGTGGGGCAGCCATCTGAACTTTTCTTGTCTCAAGAACTTACAGTTACTCATGCATATAAGAGCTACTGATGTTGAGAATGTTCTTTATTCAGTTTCGTTTATGAGAGCCACACCTTTTATTGAAAACTTGGAGGTCCATGTAAGTGCATGTTATTGTTTTGTATATTTGCTATTATATTTTATTGGCTTTTACTCTCGGCATTCATATATCATGAATTGCTTGAAATTTTACGTATTGTACTTGGTATCATGCATTATTAGAAAGCACAAAGAAGCTTTTACGTTTCAAAAATGTTTTTATGCCCGCTAACTCATTCTGTCATTTGGCAAACTTAAGAATCCAGATTAGAAAAATATGTCAGAGTAATTACTTAAATATTGGCTCCTCGACCATTCATGTTTAGGCATACCACAAACCTGATTGCTGTTTGGAAAATTTTGTAACATATTCTGTTGTAAGTCAAATTTACTATTATCTCCATATCATAATATATCTGCTTTTAGGTTTATTCTAAGTCAAACTTTCTTTAGATTGATTGTTCATAGAAAAACCATATAAAGATTGAAAGTGTAAAAATTATGGTACTCGATTGATTTTGAAGCAATCTATTTTAATATGTAACTCTTATGTTGCCAATCCTTATGAATTTTTATCAACAAATGGTCAAAGTTTAAAAATACCAACATAGGACAAACCTCAACGTAGCTCTATTTTGGGACAGAGAGAGTATTGTTTTATCTTAAGATCACAACATTCAATTCTTTAATTGTGCCTGTCAAGGAACGTGCATACATGCTTGCATGTGATTTAGTTTTGTCATATGGCCTAGGCATCCACAAGCACATATTGACATACGTACGCATTATAACAAAAACAGTATATACCCTGGATGACACTATCTTATATTGTGCTGACCTTGCAGTTTACTGGGCACCATTTATGGTTTGCGGATGTGGGTCCTCGCAGGCAAGACTTCGGGCAATGTAATAAATATAATTATTTGAAGAATGTATGCATTACAGGATTCAAAGCAGCACGAGGACAAGTTGAACTGCTTTTACATATCGTGGAAAATACGCCGGCACTGGAAGTTTTAACTGTCAATACAACAGAGCTGATATGTCAGGACATTTTGACATGTGGAGACAGACCCTTTGAGGAAGCTAAACAGATTGCGATGACCTCCCTGAGTACAGTGATCCAACAAAATGTCAAGTTTTATGTTATCTAGTTATAATGCCGGGGAAAGGAAACTTTCTCAGCTGTGTAGTTTTGTGTTTAGTCGTTTCCATAAGCAGGGGTTGGTCGGCAAATTGCTGTTAACGTCATATCGTGGATACCCTCCATGCTTGAAAATGTAAACCTTTAGAAATTGAACTATATTGTCTGTTCTAAATGTCATATATTTTTTTTTTTTGATAGAAAGATTCTTCCATTAACTCACGGGCACAGCTAAATCGCTGGCAACCAAAACCTGAATACAACTTGGTAAGGTGTCCAACAAAGGAACAACACTCAACTCCTAGAGCAGCTAAGGCATGCGCTACCCTATTGCATTCTCAGGGCATATGCTAAATTCGAGCGTTTGAGAAATCAAAGTCCAGCAACAGCCTAAGCTCTGTAACTAGTCCACCATATGGACAGTCCTCATGCGAGTAGGATTCCTCGGCCTGTTTCACAAGCAAAGCATCTTCAAGCACAATCTTGCCTATCCCCATCTCCATAGCTGTTTTAACACCCTTTATGCACGCCATCAACTCCACTTGCAAAGGATCTAGTTCCTGTCTTACACCACCACGCCGTACAGATACAATCTCCATCTTGATCACGATGATGAAACCCCAGCCCCCCTTCATCGTCTCCTGCTGGAAAGCGCCATCACAGTTTATCTTCATGAACCCTTGCTCTGGCTTCTCCCATACGCATTGTTTTCTTGGCACTCTTGGCAGTGTATCATTCTTCCCAAAATACTTAATAATTTCTGACGTGTATAATCCAGTTATATGAGCGATGGTGTCCGCAGTCCTGCACCTCTCTCCCTCCCTGATTTTGTTTCGCTCGTCCCAAAGCGACCACAACAGAGCAATAGTCCTTACTTGTTCTTCCTTCTTCATCCCCATGATCGAGATCACCACCTCCCGAGCTGACATCTGGTTTACTAACTGGCTCCGTAGTCCGTACACTCTCCGCACCGGCCGCTCGCCACACTGCTTTGGCCGCTTTGCACTTGAAGAAGAGATGCCCACCATATTCATAAACACGATTGCACACCACAAATTTAGTGCAGATTTTCATTTCTCTATGAGCTACATTACCTCTAACTGCACTCCATATATGTCATATATTCAAATATGATGAATGCTTTTCCGTATGTTTTTTTCTTTTTTTTTTCCTTAGTTCGCTGGGCTCAGCATAAGGTGTGACTGAGCCTAATACCACTTCAATTTAATTAAAAATTAGAGTAGATTTCATAAACCCCAGGTTTTATGGCTTTGTCTCACAAAACCACACGTATTTTGGCTTGTGTCACTTGACCCCATGTTTTATGGCCACATTGTTTCACAAAACCCCACCTCTTTCAAAACAATCATTAATATGGCATGTAAACTATATCTTTGTACTTTCATGATACAACCTTTTGTAATCGATTTGATTAACAAAACTATTTAACCGGATCCACAACCATTTAATCTTCAAAAATGATAGTACAATCTATATATAAGGTTCATATTATTTTGATATATATAGGTGGGGTTTTATGAAGAATTGAACCAAAATACCCGGGGTTAAGTGACACGAGCCAAAATATGCGGGGTTTGTGCAACAAAGACTACAAAACCCGGGGGTATATGAAATTTACTCATCACTATTACCTGTTTAAGTAAAATACACTAGCCTTCCATCAACATGTGTTTCACGAAAGACCAAAGGTGGATGATTATGGCGCTTTCATGGATAAAACAGGAAGATCATCAACTACGTACCCCACACAGTGAGAGACTTCAACTAGTTGACTCAGTCATTTCTTCAAATTATTAGATCGACACACTCATCAATACGACAGAACGCCTCAAGACTGTCACGAGATAGCATATGGGTTTATACTTGTCAGCAAAAGGTAAAAGAAACGCAGCAGGACTACATTTTTTTTAATAATATGCCGATCATGATTTATACTTGTCAGGCACTGTTGAGTTACTATATATGCAGGATATGTCTGAAAGTTGTCTATCTGGTTTGATATTATAAATTAGCATGTGTAATGTTCAAAAATTATCTATGTCCGTGAAACCTTTGTTTGCATACAGTTGCTGAAGTATACTCCTTAACCACGCTCAAAAATTTTTTACTTCACTAAATAGGATTGATGCATGATTGTTGGCGGTGCATAATGACCACTTTTACCGCCAACGCCAGCTGATAAAAGACATCAATCAAGAATAAAATGAATACTTTTTATGGATTAATGGCTTTCCACGAGTTTTGGTGATATTTTGATTGCAGGATTGTTTATGAAGGAAAACCACCACAAACTGTGAAGAAAAGAGGGATTTGGTCATGAAGATAAATTATCCAAATAATATATTTGACCTTACCATGAGGAAGCCCTCTCCAAGATAGCCAAAATGGACTTTTGATTCACCCAATTCGGAGTTTGAGAGCAGAAGTTATTGGCTGAAGAAGATTTGACGAAAACCAGAAATTGTGTGGCCGGCCGGCCTACTTCAGTCTCCTTTGGCTCCGAACTTCCTCCAGTGGGCTACAAACGCTCCAAAGCATTAAGCCCAAGTGCCAATGAGGTGGATAAACAACCGACATACAGAAAGTGGGCTTTTTGGGCCTAAACTATGCAAACACTAGCAAAGTAACCCTGAAGGCCTCCGGAGAAGAAGAAGCATCTTCGATCGGAAAAATCACGTTGAAAGTAACCTTCGAAGACGAAGACAAATCCACAACCCAGGAGGCGACGTTCATAACCATAGACTCGCCTAGTGAGTACAACGCCATCTTCGGAAGACGGAAAATAGCCACCTTCGGAGCTGCGATCCACTACAACTATCTGATAATGAAAATGCCTTCGGAGCAAGGCAACATCAACGTATGCTGCAACCCCCTTAGACCAAAAAGCGTCAACGAAAAAGACCCAGCAGAAAAGAATGAACGCGAAGGGCTTCAAGCGAAGGCGGAACAAGCAAAACTCGAACCATCAAGCGAGGTCGAAGAAGTAATCCTATGGCCTAAGAAACCAGAAAGAACCGTCAAGATAGGAAAAAATCTATCCAAAATGAAAGAGATCAAATAATCAAATTCTTCAAACAAAACTTTGACATCTTCGCATGGTCACAACAAGACATCACAGGAGTCAAAAGGGAGACAATTCAACACGAGTTATAGGTCAACCCAAAAGTAAGACCTTTCGCGGACAAGATCAGAAAAGCATCCAAAGAAAAAAAGGCTGCTGCAACAGTCGAAGTAAACAAGTTGCTGAAAGTCGGGGTCATCAAACCAACAATATTCTCAAGCTGGTTGTCAAACGTCGTTCTCGTCAAAAAGAAGACCGGAGAATGGAGAATGTGCATTGATTTCCCAAGGCTAAACAAAGCATGTCCAAAAGACAATTTCTTGCTCGACCGTATCGATACAATAATTGATTTGGTAGCCGGGTGTCAGCTGCTAAGCTTCCTGGACGCCTATTCAAGCGAAGGAAGATGAAGAAAATACAACTTTCATCACCTACGAAGGAACTTATTACTTCGTAAGAATGCCATTTGGCCTTCGGAATGCAGGAGCAACGTTCGCCAGGCTCGTAAAGATGATCTTCGAAGACCAGCTGGGAAGAAACATCAAAGCATATGTAGATGATATAGTCGTAAAGACGATAGAAAGAGCTGACCACTTAAAAGACCTCGATGAAACCTTTGAGAATCTGAGGAAAACACAATGTAAAGTTAAACCCAGCTAAATGCATCTTTGGAATTGAATCAGGAAAACTACTGGGGTTCATGGTCTCTCAGCGAGGAATCAATGCTAACAATAAGAAAATCAAAGCTATACAAGACCTCACACCACCAAAATGCTTGAAAGATGTACAAAGACTAGCTAGAAGGCTCAATTCTCTAAGCAGATTCATTCCAAAACTGACAGAATGAAGTAATCCTGTCTTCAAGGCGCTCCGAGCCATGTGGATCTGGTAATAGCCTTCAATGGGCATCTGAACAACAAGAGGCCTTCGAAAACATAAAGAGAGCTCTCACAGATTTGGCCGCTCTCGCCAGCCCAAAACCAAGAGAAGATCTACTCTTATATATTGCAGCTTCGACATCAGTCGTAAGTGCAGTGCTCGTCCACGAGCAAAGCGAAGACAAAATTCAAAAACCCGTATACTTCATCTCTGAAACTCTATCAGGAGCAAAGTTTCTATGTTCGAAGATAGAAAAATGGCATACGAAGTGGTCATGGCTTCAAGAAAACTGAAACATTACTTCAGTGATAGAAAAATAATAATGCCAACCTCTTTGGCGAATCGGGAAACGGTCGACAGAACTGGCACCTTTCGACATTGAATTCAGAGCGAGAACAGCCATCAAAACAGCCGCCTCACTGATTTCATAGCGGAATGGACCCCTCCCACTCCTGAAGCCTCTATCCAAATGGAAGAAACTTGGTGGACAATATTCACTGACGGTGCATGGGGAGTGTAGCGTCTCCGCTAATCGCAGGATCGAGTCGGTCTGTGTCGGTGAACAGACACAACAGTACAGCACATAAATAACACAAATTCAAGTCTTAAAGTGATTACATCAGTTCAATTTAAAACACGAGTAGCACAGCGGAAGTCTTAGCGTACAGAACAAGTCCTGAAGAAACAACTAAGTAAACTAACGATACAGAAGTCGCTCTCACGAGACTCGAGCCCGCATCACAAGCCCGATGATGCGACCTCAGCTGGGAATCACTCGTCCAGCTCCCAGTGGATCGACCCACCCCGAGGGGGCTGACCGTCCCACTGGCCTTCGCCACCTGCATAGTCAGGAACGAAAACACTACCTGCAATAAACAACAACAAGGCAAAGCCTGAGCAACTAATACTCAGCAAGACTTACCCGTCAACGTGGCTAACTACAGCCGACTCCTATTATGCAAGGCTACAAAAGGGTTAGGCCGTCTCATGCGCATAAATCTGCACTAATTACTTGGTCCTTACTTTCAAGTTTTAATCTTTCAATTTAAGTACGTAACCAGTAATACAGTGTACTTACGCTAAAACAGATATAAAACAACACATCATATCAACAGTGCAGTAATAAGTACAGTAATATAAATAGAGATAACAGTAATAAACTAGCATCATCATCATCATCCATAAATCACACTACGAGGTGGCGCACTGAACAAGTGGGT